>CAUDMG010001809.1:0-220073 GCA_958450375.1 Homarus gammarus
GGCAGGACGGGTGTGTTGGGGTCGGTAGGACGTGGTGCTTGGGGTAGGAAGAGGAGCAGCTGTCTGCTTTGAGTAGGAGAGCTGCTCTAGTGTATCTAACCTGCGGTGTAGAGGCAGTATCTGTAGAGCCGATGAGAGCTGCCTCCATGTGGATTAGCCAGTCTTCAATGTTGTGATTGAAGAATGGGAGAGTGATCCATTTCTCATCCATTCTTGTGAGTGTGTCACACTTGTTGGGTAAGGATGAAGGAGGTGAAAAGTTACAGAGGGGACTGCAGGACGAATACTCTTTTGAGGGTGCAGGTACTTAGGCCAGAGCGAAAAAAGAAGGAAAAGAGCTCAAACCACGTCTGGAATATCACGCTTTCGCTGCTCCCCAGTTGGAGTGTGGGTTACTCACACCACCAGTGGGGAGGGCAAACTAATGCTCGATAAACCGAAAATGCTCGCGAGATGTTGTCGATGACGTCAAGGGTGGGTGGTCCGATCAGGTCAGTTGGCCAACAATAGCAGCAGAGAGAAGGCGATCCTCACAGTTCCAGGGGTATGGCAGCCAAGAGAGCGCGGTGTTCATAGCTCCGGGGGTCACCAATTGTAGCGTACTGTATGTGGCCAGTTGTCAAGTTTCTCTTTGTTTGTCTATTTTCTCTTTGTATGGCTCACATACATATGTACATGTAGATTTCGCACTAAGGATGGGGGATAAGATGAAAAACTCACAATGCGTTTTCTGCATACATACTGTATGTACAGTGCAGTGCTAGGGAGTTGCTGTGAGGTGAGGAGCTTGCTGAGAGGTTGTGTTGTCATGATCGTAATGACGGCTAGCCTGTTAAACTTAATGATTCATATTATGCAAAATATCCACAAAACCTGAGTCCCCCAGTGGAAACGTCCTCCATTTTCTCTGTTTCTTTGGTGAGGTCATCGAGATGTCGTCATTGTCTTGACTGAGTTGTAAAGTCTTGTATCTACCGAGACCCTGTAAGCCCCTTTTTTACCTATGAATATCAGAGACACTGATAATCATAGTGAAATTGTTGTAGGGATGTTAACTAAGGAATTAGTTAATTTTTCCTGATAGGCACTTTAGACCCGAGACCTTTTGTGATCAATTTAATTATTGCCTTTGATAGCTCAGTCAGAGCATTGTTTATAAAGAGAATATATTAGGGAATGAAACTGAGTTTGTAGTCTCAGTTTCAAACGTCAGAGTGTACAGTAACGTAATTCAGCGAAATAGTTCCGTAGGTGGAAGCTGTGACCTAGTGTGGTGTGAGAGTGTGGGGGCATTTCAACGGTCAGTAAGTGCCTCGTTCCCCACCCACACAGATAGGTCATTCCACTCCGTGTTGTAATTCGCCATTTTAAGTGATTTGACCAAATTAATAGTTTGATTGTGTAAGTGTTACAGTAATGTAGTTGATGTGCTTTGAGTGAAGTATTGTTTACGTCCCTTTGAAACGCTGATGTGCATTATCAACGGTCAGTAAGTACCTCGTTCCTCACCCACACAGGTCCCTATCACAGCCTAGGCCATGTCTTTGGCGTGGATGTTGCATCCACTAATCTGGGGAGATGTCTGAGGTCCAGTACGATCGGTTATCTTCGTAAATCCCCACCATCAGAAGCTCCACTACCACTTATGGGCCCCATAGCTGGCCAGCCTGACCCTAACGCTCGGCCCATGAAGTGACCCCGGATCACCAAGCCACAAACAACTGCCAGCCCCATCATTGGTGGATGAGTGCCTAGCTCAGTAGGGCTATTGGTGTGGTGGTGTTATTCCACCGGAATCATCGGGAGTTGTTGGAAGGTGCCACGTGGTGATGAGACCCCCATGCCGGTCGCTTGAGTATTACTCCTGGGGTGTTGAGTGTTGTGCTGGCAGTTCCCTGGTTTTAACGGTGCTAAGGTGCTGTAAGAGTTTATGTGTGTTGTGAGGGCGCGTGTTTTTCCATCACCTACACCACCCTCATCTTACTTACTTCTTTTATCTTAGTTCTTACTCTTACTCGGTTCTGTCATCTATTCTTTTGGTAGCATGGTCATTCTTTTGGTAGCATGGTCATTCTTTTGGTCGCATGGACATTCTTTTGGTAGCATGGTCATTCTTTTGGTAGCATGGACATTCTTTTGGTAGCATATAAAAAATCTGGGGTCAAAGGTCTCTTCAAGAACTACCGCCCCATATCAGTCCTCCCAGCCTTGAGTAAGATACTGGAAAAGCTAGCATGTAAAAGACTAAATTCCTTCTGCAATGCCAATGACATCTTTACAGACTCCCAGTTTGGATTTAGAGCTAGAAGGTCGACTGAGAGTGCACTGCTATCCTTTACTAATGACATCTTAAATTCCATTGATGACAGTCAGTTCATAGTCGGTATATTCTTGGACCTCTCTAAAGCCTTCGATACTGTTGACCATACCATCCTCCTTTCAAAGCTTGAACATTACGGCGTTAGGGGCCTGTCCCACAATTGGTTTACCTCATAGCTGACCAACAGGATGCAGTATGTCTGTTATAATAACCACCAATCTGACTCCTTGCCAATCTTGTATGGAGTCCCCCAAGGTTCAGTTCTCGGTCCAGTACTGTTTTTGTTGTACATAAACGACATAGTCCACGCCAGCTCACTCATAAAATACAACTTATTTGCAGACAATAGTAATTTCTATGCCAGCAACTCAGACCTCCATTCCTTGATGAGAACTATGAACACTGAATTAACTAAAGTCGGGGCATGGGTAATACGTAATAAACTGACCCTAAATCTTGAGAAAACCCACTACACAATTTTTCACTGAAGAAAAAACTTATCTCCAGACTTGAACCCCCTGTACTTGGTAATATATTCCTCAAACGCGAACAAAATACTAAATTCCTTGGAGTTATTGTTGACGAGAAACTTAACTGGAGAAACCACATACAAGCCATTCACAGTAAAATCAATAAACAGTGCGGCATCATGTATCACACTCGACAGTCACTCACTCTCACAGCAATGAAAGAATTCTATCATGATCTTGTTTACCAACACCTGATACACTGTCACACACTATGGGGGGGGGGGGGCTCTGGCTCTTCAAAAACACAATCTCTGGTTACTGCACAAAAGAGAGTTGTACGGACAATGACCGACTTGAAAAAAACAGATCACACAAACGAAAAATTTGCTATATTGAAATTTTTAAATTTCGAAGATATTAACACTTACTGCTGTGCCCTCTTTGTTTACAAATCTATCAATCACTTGCTTGACAATAATTACTTCCAGTTCTGGAATAATCAGAGATACAACTTAAGGCACCCAGAGCTACTAAGACCACCCCCATGTGCTTTTCTCAGTCACAGACCTCCATAAAATATCACGGTGTGAAGGTGTGGAACAACTTACCCCCACCCATCCGAGCAAAAACTAAGCTCCCTTCCTTTAAATCATCTCTAAAAAAATATCTATTGTCGAAGTATTAATATTTCTTGTAACACTTACTATATTTACAGTACCTTCTTTTATTGTACCACCAAATCCGCTGTATCGGAAATTATCATGTAAATAAATAAGTAATTACCATTGCAATAAACATAATTGCCAACTAGACATAATCCTGAAAGCTCTGTCCTGTTGTTCAACCTTATTACTGCACAACCCAGGTTGTACTGCTCCCCCATTATACTTATGTTTTTAAATTCCACTCTAATTCATATGTATACAGTATGTGTATGTATACATATATATATATATATATATATATATACTGTATATACATTTCATTTTTAGTCCACATAACACGCGGACTTTGAACATATAATCAACGACCTCACCAGCCAGGACTCGAACCCTGGAACTAATGCATGGGACCAGGGAACACTACCGACCATACCACAAGAGCACTCAAAGCAGTTCTAGACTATGTGACATTTCACACAAAGCCTGTTCATGGAGCTGATGGCGCCGTGAACCTCTCATTGGGAACTACCTGGTCCCATGCTTTAGGTCCAGGGTTCGAGTCCTGGCTAGTGAGGTCGTTGATTATATATATATATATATATATATATATATATATATATATATATATATATATATATATGTGTGTATATATGTATAGGTATGTGTATATGTACAGTATTTGTATGTATAAATAAAAAAAAATAATAAAATAAATAAATATTGAAGTGATAACCGTGGTAACATTATGATATGTACTTACTACTACCATGCTATTGTACTATTCCAGATGTTACTAAATGTTACATAATACTTCCTTGAGATAAATGTATAGTATATATCCGGTGCCTCAAAGAGAGCTCAGGTTCTCAACTGGCTAAGCCATGTTAATATTGTTATTATTATCCACTCTGTATCTGTATTTATCTGGCTAAATAAACTGTTACAATTCAATTCATTTCAACCATCCATCCAGCTTAACGGTACTACCCTCTCTAATGTTGCCCACTTTCGGTATCTAGGCTCCCACCTGTCCACCACTGCAGACATCGATGAAGAGATTCAACATCGGATCAGATGTGCACCTCAAGCCTTTGACAGATTCCGTACCCGTGTCTTCAGCTGTAGGGAGCTGAAATTATCGACAAGGTTACATGTATATCAAGCAGTGGTCCTCCTTACCTTGCTATATGGCAGTGAGACAAGTGTTCCATACAGGAGGCACCTCAAAAACTTTCACCAACGTAGTCTATGTTCCATCCTCAGAGTTCGCTGGGAAGACAAGAGAACAAATTCCAGTATTCTCGCTGACACCAACTGTAGGAGCATTGAGGCTACCATTATCCATGAACAATTACGTTCGATTGGCCATGTTACCCACCTGGACGACAGTAGACTGCCAAAGCAGCTACTTTACAGTCATCTAACGAATAGTAAACATAAACTGAAAAGGTATAAAGATAGCCTTAAGACAAACCTGAAAAAATGCCAAATCAACCTCCTCACCTGGGAGACATTTACTCCACACAGCAACACTTGGAGGATCACCATAAGAGAAGGTGCCAATATTTTCAAATTAGCCTGACTGCAAACCAGGCAGACGAGAGCCAGCGCCGGAAGGATGCTGATGCTGCCCCTTCAGCACTAGATGGAGCCATCCACATGTCCAACATCTGTGAATGACTGCCGGTACCATATCGACCTCTTTAGTCACCTTAAACTCACTAACCTAGGTATCATCCACTCATATCATTGTACGTATCATAGCTGGATGATTGTCATACTTGATTCCGAGCGACAGCAAAGTAGTAGTAGTAGCTGACCCTCCTTCCATTGGATGGTGAGATCTTCCAACACAGGACATCAAACACATCTAACGAAGCCCGTGTGGACGTCAGTGCTCGAGGATTCTGGACGCGGGGACAGCGAGCTTTCTTCGACATCAGGATTTTTGATCCCATGGCCGCATGTCACCGTAACCTAGCTCTCGATGCTGCACATAGGAGGAACGAGAACGACAAGAGAAGGGCATATGGGGAGAGAATTCAAAACGTTGATCAAGGCAGCTTCACTCCTCTAGTGTTCACAACCTCTGGTGGGATGGGACCAAGTGCAAGATGTTTCTATGCCAGACTCGCGGAGGAGATCTCCGAACAGAAGCAGCAGCCCAGAAGTTATGTTACAGCCTCGAGTGTCTTTCTCTTTCCTTCGGTTGGCTTTGCTCTGCCTCAACTCCGACAACTGCTGCAGATATTGACTATGAGGCTACTGTCACTGAATGCCGCATAGATCTGCGGCTCGACTAATTTAACACAGATCGGATAGCTACTTATGTATTAGGATATTTAATATTAAGGTAATTAAATGGTGGCAAAGGTGTGGCTATTGGGGGAGGCTGGAAAAAAATAGTAGCAGTAGTAGTGTGTGTAGTAGTAATAATAAAATATAATGATAATGATGATAATAATAATAATAATAATAATAATAATAAACAGTTTATTGAAAGAGCATGGCAGCCAGAAGGCTGAAAATATACAGTTACATAATGAGGAAATGGGTTACTTGATTGACAAATAATATACAAGTAACACAAGTGATACAAATATGATATATAATAACTTGATGAGGAGATGGTTATACTACAGGACATTTCAACATAGTGACAGTGCAAAAAGGTAAGATTGGCTGGGAGTGAACACACTGGTTGACTACGAGCTGTTGATAATTTTTACAATGGTTGGGACTGGGCTGTTTTTATAGCAATCAGTACGTGCTCATATGGGCTGGGCGCGGTTCTGGTATCCAACAACAATTCGTGGACGAGGGATCTAGGGTGGAATAAGAGCCAGTGTCGAGGATGGTGCAGAAACTTCTCACCAAATTTGCAGATGAGGTCGTGGTGATCGTCAGTGAGAGCCGAGAGGGTCAGTGTGTTGAGCGCTTCTTGATATGTGAAGTAGGAAGAGGAGAGAATAATGTTGCACTTTTTGTAGGTGTGGTATTTAGGGAGGAAGACCAGGCAGGGGAGGCATAGGTGAGCTTAGGAAGTACGAATGTGTGTGTGTGTGTGTGATGTTCTTTATGGCAGGAGACTGCACTCAGTGTGGTACTGAATGAAGCAATATCCAAGACACAGAGGCACATGTAACTTGTATCTCTCTTACAGCCGTGCCTCAGGTAGCACAGCAGCCGTCTCCTGTCCGGGATTATCTTTCGGCTATGTTGCATCAAGGCATCGGACTGTATCCAAAACTTTACGTCGCTTGGCCAGTGGACCCTGTCATCTCCTTGCCTGAGATGCAGCTGAAGGTGTGGCAGAGGGGCCAGGAGCCACCAATGGGGCAGTGGTGGCGGCAGGTGTTGTAGCAGCTGTGGCAGGTGTTGGAGCAGCTGTGGCAGCAGCAGTGGTGATGGCAGAAGCAGCGGTGGTGGCAGGTGTTGCAACAGTGGAGATGTTCGACACGTGCCTGGCAGCCACAGGCAGTTGTTATAACTTATGAGTGTCGGTTGTATTCTAGTCTCTACAGAATAAACATGTCGCTCGCCACTGAATTCTCCTTACTCCCAGACACTGTACAAGGTTTAATGTTTTATTATAATCTTATCATGTTATAATAATTCATTAATATATGTACAGCCACTAAAAAAATTAACATTCCTGGGGAAGGGAGGGGAGGCGACAATGAATTTCATAATGAATACTGTCACTCAGTTGTCTCAGTAGCGTCATAAAATTTTCATCCGTTACGTCACATTTTCTCTCACAATTTTGTAAAGATTGATTTTAGAGAGCCCAAGGTTGAGTCTACCATGACTATCAATAACAATAACAGATTCAGAATTCTTCCTTAACAATATCTAGTTCTTCCAGGCACTCCATCTTTAAAGAAGATTGGTCAATTATCTCAGGCCCTGGTGAAGCTTCTGTCTCAGAAATGACTGAGAGTGGATCATAATTAGTTTCCTTTTTCACTCCTTCAGAAACACACATCTCCATTGTTGGTTGGCAAGACAAGCTCAAGTCATGGTGCAAATCCTGGCAACTTTCACCTTTATAATGATGAGAGTTGACCACTTGGTCAGTCTGGTAACATCTTTCTACATGTAATATTAAACTCTCGTTCTCTTTAAAGTCTTTCATGCATCTTACACAGTGGAAAGGTTTTTCTGAGTGAACTTTCTTGTGTCTTACTAGGTTAGACCTTGTAGAAAAGCTTTGATGACATTCTGAACACTGATAAGGCTTCTCTCCTGTATGAGTTTTCTTATGACTTTTGAGAGATGATTTATTTGAGAACCTTTTCATACATTCTGTACACTCAAATGGTTTCTCTCCAGTATGAATTTTCCTATGTCTCTGTAAACCAGCTTGTCTTTTAAATCCCTTCAAACATTCTGAACACTGATAAGGTTTATCTTCTGTATGAACTCTCTCATGATTTAGTAGATTACTTTTAAATGAGAACCTTTTAACACATTTTGTACACTGGTAAGGTTTCTCTCCTGTATGAACTCTCTCATGAATTACGAGTTTATTTTTAGATGAGAACCTCTTAATACATTTTGTACACTGATAAGGTTTCTCTCCTGTATGAACTCTCTCATGATTTATGAGATTATTTTTGGATGAGAACCTCTTAATACATTTTGTACACTGATAAGGTTTCTCTCCTGTATGAACTCTCTTATGATTAGTGAGTGAAGATTTATCTGGGAACGTTTTAAAACAATCTGAACACTGATTAGGTTTCTCTCCTGTATGAACTCTCTGATGATAGTGGAGAGATTTTTTAAATGTGTACCTTTTAGGACATTCTGAACACTGATAAGGTTTCTCTCCTGTATGAACTCTCTTATGATTTATCAGCGAATATTTAACTGAGAACCTTTTAAAACATTCTGAACACTCAAATGGTTTCTCTCCTGTATGAACTCTCTCATGATTTATAAGATTAGTTTTATGTGAGAACCTTTTAATACATTTTGTACACTGATAAGGTTTCTCTCCTGTATGAACTATCTGATGATAGTCGAGAGATTTTTTAAGTGTGAACCTTTTAGAACATTCTGAACACTGATAAGGTTTCTCTCCTGTATGAACTCTCTTATGCTGTATGAGTGAATATTTAACTGAGAACCTTTTAAAACATTCTGAACACTCAAATGGTTTCTCTCCTGCATGAACTCTCTTATGATTATTGAGTGAAGATTTATCTGGGAAAGTTTTAAAACAATCTGAACACTGATTAGGTTTCTCTCCTGTATGAACTCTCTTATGATTTATGAGTGAAGATTTTAACGAAAACCTTTTAAAACATTCTGAACACTCAAATGGCTTCTCTCCTGTATGTTCTTTCACATGTGTTACTTGATGTGATTTTACAGACAGTTCTCTGGGAGACTCTGACTGTTCCTCTGAGTGACCTTCCATTATAAAACTGTGTGTATTGTGTGTTCAAAGGTTTTAGTGACACTTAACTGGCAAACTGTTTCCTCCTACAAGAACTATTAATGTCTTGTTACTGTTAATTATATTTGACAATGAAAACTGAAAGATAAATCAATTAGTGAATGTGATTTACTGACACTGATGTAATGATGCTGAGATGGGAGGACAGTGAGGAGGTAAGTGTGATGGAAGATCCAGTTTGTGATGTGACTACACCATTATTAACAAGGTTCCTCTATACCTCTTTGAACTAAATGTGAAAAATGGTGTAAAGAATGAGTTACACATATAACTATACTTGTCATTAACAAACACTGTTTATGACTTACAACATACACTATAAAAACACTCAACAGGGAAGTGTACAATAATTATATACTGTACACTATTGTTATATGTACAGTTCGTCTGATGTAAACAATAATACTCAGGCTGATATACTACTGTACTTGTGATGGCTGGTAAACAATAATACTCAGGCTGATATACTACTGTACTTGTGATGGCTGGTAAACAATAATACTCAGGCTGATATACTACTGTACTTGTGATGGCTGGTAAACAATAATACTCAGGCTGATATACTACTGTACTTGTGATGGCTGGTAAACAATAATACTCAGGCTGATATACTACTGTACTTGTGATGGCTGGTAAACAATAATACTCAGGCTGATATACTACTGTACTTGTGATGGCTGGTAAACAATAATACTCAGGCTGATATACTACTGTACTTGTGATGGCTGGTAAACAATAATACTCAGGCTGATATACTACAGTACTTGTGATGTCTGGTAAACTTTTACTACACGTGACAAAAGTCTTATGAGGGGGTGAATCTATACACAAGTTTTGAATTATTTCAAAACATATTTCCACAAGGAAGAATAATTTCTTGTCTACTTGTAATTCTTTGGTTCAGTTGGTAATACTTTGTCTATGTCCACTGTTGTTTACACCTGCACCCAACATAGTGTTCTCACAGTACACTGCTTCTCTTCCCACTGCCATTTGTTCTTCAGTTCATGTCTGTGGGAAGGAAAGTCAAACTGTTACATATGTAAATGTATTTACATAATATTAAGATGTGTGCTGCATTCACTTTGTATTAGTCACCGTTGTAAGGGAGCAGTTTTCTATGAAGCCAATACAAAAGCTATACAGTATATCATTTGAAATAATTAGCTTATTTTTTGCATTGGCTGTGAATTATATTGTTTCTATATAATTTTTAATATTTTATAATCATATAATATTTTGTACAGTATTTACAAAAAACTTTTGAGTTATGAATATTGTAATTGTACGAGATGTACTGTACAATGTTTGTTTGTTTGCATTTTGAGCCCTCGTCCTCTGGGGTATTATTGCATGCATATGTGAGACCAGGAAGGTCAGAGGCAGATCCAGGGGGGTACTGGGGGTCCAAACCCAAGTGTTTTTCTATAGTATAAAGTAATTACTTTTGCCCTCAGAATATTTCCTAATAAGTGCATTTGGCCTGATAATGCCCATGATATTGGCCAGATTAAAAAATGATTAAAAAATCTGGGGGCACAGAGCACCCCTCCCCACCTTAAATATTCCTGGATCTGCCCCTAAAGTGACTCATCTTATTCATCAAAGAACTGTCATTGATGATAAAATATTGTTATTAATTAATGAGTAAAACAGTAATAATCTGTGGATATTAACACCTGTACCCATCACTTACAACAGAAACACACCCCAACACACCCACACACACCCCAACACCACCCACACACACCCCAACACCACCCACACACACCCCAACACCACCCACACACACCCCAACACCATCCACACACACCCCAACACCACCCACACACACCCCAACACCACCCACACACACCTCAACACCACCCACACACACCCCAACACCACCCACACACACCCCAACACCACCCACACACACCCCAACACCACCCACACACACCCCAACACCACCCACACACACCCCAACACCACCCACACACACCCCAACACCACCCACACACCCCCAACACCACCCACACACACCCCAACACCACCCACACACACCCCAACACCACCCACACACACCCCAACACCACCCACACACACCCCAACACCATCCACACATACCCCAACACCACCCACACACACTCCAACACCACCCACACACACCCCAACACCACCCACACATGCACCCCCAACACTACCTTCACACCCCAACACACCCACACCCCAACACCACCCACACACACCCCAACACCACCCACACACACATCCCAACACCACCCACACACACACCCCAACACCACCCACACACACATCCCACCACATTCACACACACACCCCAACACCACCCACACACACCCCAACACACCCACACACACACCCCAACACCACCCACAATTACACCCCAAGACCACCCACACACAGGGTCGGACTCAGGAGTGGGCAAAGTGGGCAGCTGCCCAGGGGCCTCCACATATCAGGGCTGGTCGACTTGAAACCACATGAATGACTCCAGTCATGTCTCACTTGAGTGTGTGTGTGTGTGTTGGGAATTTGTACACTATCAATAAATATACAGTTAATTAAACATTTCTCAATGTTCTAATTTCCTCAATATAACTGCATATGGCTTCAAAATTCTCCAAAGAAGTGTTCAAATTTCAAAATTTTCCCGAGGGGCTTACAGCGCCCCCTGGAACTCCCAGATGTTTAGGCTCGTTTCACTCGCCACCCCACCCTCTTGGGAAGTTATAATGAGGGGGGCCTCCACAAAGAGGCTGCCCATGGACCTCCACAGGTCTAAATCCGGCACTATACACACACACCCCAACAACAAACACACACAGACCTTCCAACATCATCCACACACCCCAATAAGGGGGATCCACAGACACTACGCTGAATATCATAGACAGTAAATTTAACCATTTGATCGAGAAATATATACCCAAGACTAAACCCAGTGCCTGTAGGAATACAAGGATACCGCTACACATGAACCATGCGGTGGTCGATAAAATTAAGAAGAAAACACACAATTTCGAGAAGTGGGTGAGGACAAATGATGAGCAGGACAGGAGGGTGTATGCCAGATCCAGAAACGAAGCAGTCAGTGTAGAAGGGCCGAAAAGCAGTTTCAGAGGCGGACTGCAAGAGAGGTCAAGTCAAATCCAGAATTCAAATTAAAAACAAGAATAGGCCTATTGGACCTGAGGCTTGAAGATGGTAGTTTTGACCAGGACAAGGCGGAGGCATAGAAAAGATTCCTTTCCTCGGCATTCACGAGAGGATGAGAACAATATTCCTGTGTTTGAAGGACAGATGTTTGACACAGTGTTGACCCAAATTGTATTCTCAGAAGAGATAATAAGAAATAAACTGTCAAAACTAAAGGTTCATAAGAGTCCCGGCCCTGACATGGTGCATCCCAGAGTGCTAAGAGAGTTGTGCAATGAGCTTGCTGAGCCCCTGAAGATCCTTTTGTGTAAATACCTGGATGAGTACCAAGCTGAGTACCACAGGGCAGTGTATTGGGCCCGTTGTTGTTTGTTTGCTTCATAAATGACATGCCAGAAGCAATAGACTCCTCCATACAAATGTTTCTGGACAATGCCAAGTTATTTAGGGAAATTAAGACCAAACAGACTGTGAAGAGCAACAGAAAGATCTCTGTAAGGTTAAAAAATGGTCAGAGAAATGGCTGCTAAGATTCGATGTCACGAAGTGTAAGAGGATACACCTGGGACATACCAACAGTGAGGAAGCGTATCAAATGTTGCAACAGAATGAAGAAACTGCATTAATAGAGACCAAATGCAAAAAGGACCTGGGTGAGTATGTTGACAATGAACTGAAGTTCTCGGGCTATTGTGAGAAGAAGGTGAATCAAGCAACTAAACTAGTAGGTCTTATAATAAGGTCATTCAGATATCTAGACGGTCCGTCTCTCGTGACGATCTTCAAGAGTGAGGTGTTTTTCTGCCAGGAGTACTGTCACCCCGTCTGGTTCCCGAGATATGCTAGGGACTGTCAGTTGGTCGAAAATGTCTAAAGGAGGGCCACCAGACTGGTGCCTGCACTTCGGCACCTCAGCTACCCCGAGAGATTAGAGCGCCTGCAACGGACTAGCTTATACTACAGACGGGCAAGGGGGGACCTAATTAAGGTCTATAAACACCTCAGAGCGCATAACTCAGTCAAGTGTCCATACCTGGAGCTGGTGGACGTCCACCCCACAAGGGGTCACAGCTCAAGGTTGAAGAAGTCAAAATACCAAAAAACTTTGAGGGCAAACTTTTTCGGAGTGAGAGTTGTTGACTCTTGGAACAACCTGCCAGAGAGTGTTGTGACAACACCGAGTATGAGCTCTTTCAAGACCAGACTTGACCAACACTGCAGCAGGTTCAGGTACATTCAGGAGCCGGAGCATGCCCAGTACTTGACAACAGTGCGTAACAGAGATGTGACCAATCACCCAAGCGGCTAACAAAGCGGTCAGTTGCGAAGAGGATAAAAGCAAAAGAAAAAGTGTATGTATTTATCGTCATATAATGAGTAATATTGGAGTGTACAGTATTATGCATTTGTATATACCCGGGTTTATTCATTAATCAGTTGTCTTTAATTGGGAATAGCTTGCCCAGACACAGGTCATTGACCCACAACTGGCCTGGGGGGGGGGGGGGGGGGGGATAAAGACTAAAAAGAAATTAAAAATAGAAAAAAAAAACTATATTAATCTACACCACGAAAATGCCGGAAAACCAGCTTTTTGAAGTGAGACAGATTGTATGAGTATGGAAACACAGGAGGCAGAGCATTCCACAGTTTGGCTGTGTGAGGAAAGAAGGATGTACTATAACGGGTTATTCTAGTGTGACTGACATCCATAGAGAAATGGTGGGCACCATGGGCAAGACGTGTGTTATGAGCCCACGGCCTTGCCGGCGGTACACAGGATGCCAAACCCACCGAACATTGCCCGTTAAAATACCTGTAAAAGAGAGAAATAGTGAAGCAACACTGCTGTAAAGAGAAAGGGAAGAAAGATTATCAACTTAATGATGAGAGTTAATAAGACGAAATGCCTTTGATTCCACCCTATCTAACAGTTGGACAGAAGAAGAGCCACCCCAGATATGAGAGCAGTACTCCAAGTTAGGACGAATGAATCCCTTATATACTTGAAGCAACTGCTCAGGAGTGAAGTAGCTACGGCATCTGTACAGCATTCCTAGCTATCGGGAGGCAGCTTTAGCAATGTTGTGGGTGTGTGGCTTCCATGACATTTTCATTTTAACTGAAACTGTTAATTTGCACAAAAGTGGAGGTCAGATTTTAGAAAAACACACCAAAAATAACCTACATAACCTAACCTATTCTCATACCAAAGGAACCAACCAACCTAACCTATTCTCATACCAAATGAACCAACCAACATAACCTACCCTATTCTCATACCAAAGGAACCAGCCAACCAAACTGACCTAACTAAAAAAAAGTGATTTGCACCAAAGATAACTCCGAATCATTTTAAAACAGCAAGAAAACTAGAGAAAAAATATATTTTACATATGAAAAAAAAAAGGTGATGGATGATTAACGAAAAATAACCAAACCAAAACAAATAACTCGTCGGCGTGTTAGTCGTCAACATTAACCATATAAACATCAAAGAAAATGAGTCGGCTGTGGAGTCGTCTTTTTAGCCCATAATTATTATAACTGAACTTATAGTCCGAAAGAATTATCTGTGTTGGTGAGGTATTTACTTGTTGAGAGTTTTGGTTATTATTTACGAGTAACCCGCTGGTTAGTTAGGTTAGGTTTGTTAGGTTAGGTTTGTTAGGTTAGGTTTGTTAGGTTAGGTTTGTTAGGTTAGGTTTGTTTGGTTAGGTTTGTTTTTCATAGTCACAAATGTTAAGTTACAAAACAACCCTACCTAACCTTACATAACCGGCGGATTAGTCGTAAATATTAGCCATAGTTTTATTGTAAGAGTCTCAAGGTCAACTTGCACCAGTTGTTACAGTCTAGACCAGTGGTTCTCAACCTTTTTTTTACCCATGGACCCCTTTCCCTTCTTTTTTTCTTGGTGGACCCCTTCATAGCTATTGGACATAACAATTTTCTATTTTTCACTAACATAAATTTTAATTTTAAGGTTTTAATTATCAAAGAAATAGTATATAATTAAGCTTTATTTCTAAATGAAAACTAATTTAATACAAATAAAGTATTCTACAATAATAATAATAACAATAATTATAATAATAATAATTATAATAATAATAATAAAAATAATAATAATAATAATAATAATAATAATAATAATAATAATCATAATTATAGTGATAATAATTACAATATTACAATGTTTCTTCCATGGTCAAGCGACTCAAGCTCATGGAGAGCAGAGCTCCTCAGGCAGTTGAATTCACTGCTGCATTATTTATGTACACTGGTTAAAAAAAAGTTAAAGTTAAGTGTGTGTTAAAAAAAGGGAAAGGCATGTTTATTCAATGAGATCCCTGTGGTTGATGCTGCTCGACAAGTTTCTTTATATCTGGTTCCATCGATGTTAATGATAGTCGAAGATCACCCCTTTTCACAATGTCAAGTCTATTGCGAGCTTTTGATAACAGTTGAGAAACACGACTAAATCCCGATTCAACAAGATAAGATGTAGGAAAAGCAATAACGTAGAGCTGTGCTTTATCCCAGAGCAAAGGGTACTTAGTAGCAACATCATTTGTTTTCCATATATTGTACTTTCCGTCTTGGAATTTTGCACGCATTATTTCATCACTTTGTAATTCGATGAGGGGCTCTTGCAAAGATATGTCTATTTCGGCAACATTAACTTCGAAAGGAATTGAAACCCAAGTAGGTATATCCATCCTGAGTAGGTCGCTAAACCGAGTTTGCATATCTTCATGCATATTTTCCAAATATTCACCATATAGTGCAAGATCTTCATCTTGCAAATTGCTGCTAACAGAGGACAAACAAGGAAACTGTTCCAATGCACGACGCCTGATATTATTCTTATACAACTGTAGTTTCCTCAGAAAAGCAGCAATAGCACTTTTACAAGATATCAGATCAGAATCTTTTCCTTGGAGCTGTTTATTAAGTGAATTCAATTTTCAAATATATCTGATAAGTAAAACACATCACATTTATTTGCAAGCAGTTTTGCTCCAAGTCGTGTGTCAGCAAGAAAGGAAACAATAGAATCCCAAAGTGCAATGAAACGCTGAAGACAATTCCCCTTTGATAGCCATCTCACCTCTGTATGTAATACAAGCCGCTCAAACTCTTCTCCATTTTGCTTACAGAATTCATGAAAAAGGCGGTCTCGGAGAGAATTTGATTTAATATGGTTAACTACTTGTATTACAACAGTAAGGGCATCATGCAGACGTGCACTCATTTTCTTTGCAACTAAGTGTTGACGGTGTATCACACAGTGAATACAAAATACTTCCGGGACAGCCTTTTTTAAATGTGCAATAAAACCTTTATATCTGCCTGTCATAGACGGTGCACCATCAGTAGCACAAGCAATTATATTTTTGAGTGGGATATTGTTTTCCTGGAAATAAGTAGCAACTTCATTAAAAATTGTTTCACCTTTTGTGTCTGTCGTAAGACTTCTAGCAAAAAGCATTTCCTCTTTGGGTCCTTTATTGTTAAATCTAACATATGCTAATAACATGGCCTCATTATCTCTTAAAGTGGATTCATCAAGTTGAAGGGCAAACCGTTTCACTTGCAAATATGCTATCAATTGTTTTTCTACATCCTCTGCCATTTCATCAATGCGTCGTGACACAGACGAGTTGCTTAAAGGGATGGAATTAGTAATTTCACTTGCATTTTGTTTCATAACTGACGAAATTATAGCAGACACTGCTGGTAGAATTACTGTTTCACCAATATTATGGGGTTTTCCGGCCTTTGCTATTATTTTACTAATTTCATATGATGCCAGGAAACCATCACTCATTTTACTCACTTTGTTATTAAACACTTGAGACACCGTTTTTCTTGCTTGGAAATCATCACGAAGTTTTTTAAAGTATTCTACTGGTTTATCTTTCTTTCCTTTGTGCTTCTTTTCTAGATGGATTTTTAGTTTACAAGGTTTCATGCTATCATTTGAAAGTACATCCATACATATGAGGCACATTGGTTTCGTTTCATTTTGTGGTGCTGGAATAAATCCGTAAGACAAATATTTAATGGAGTACTGTCGGCACTTCTTCTTACTTGGAGCAGCCATGGGATGTCTGCAAAAAAAAATTAAATGTGTGTATATATATATATATATACATATATAGCTGGTAATATAATTATTGCAGTTCATAATATCTAACTATATAAATTGCTATTAATTTTTAGAGATTTTTCGGAAAAAAAAAACATATTTAGAAACACAGCGTATTGTAAATGTTTGAGGTAAAACTAGTAAATAGAAATATATTAGTTAATATAACATGAATGATTAAAAAAAATATACAAAACATTCATTATTATCATGAGAGTCACCATCGACATCTTAACTTCCTCAAAGCTGATAATTATATCAGATAACTGGCAAGATATAAATTGATATTTGAAATTTATATCAAAACGGGAAAAATTACCCATTTTTCTCTTCAGTCTTTTATACTGGAAAATAAGTTTTTATTATTGAAACGCAGAAATAAAAAAAAAATACGAAAGAATGTGTGTACTAGAAACTTTTAATATCTCTTACCTTGTCGAGATCGAGTTGAACGTAAAACTGAAGTGAATTGCTGGGGTCACGTCGACATTTTATAGGCACCGAAAGTAGATAATTGTACCGGAAATCATCTTTTCTACTGAAGATGTTAATGCCAATAATCCTTCCTCTACCTTCCCCTGACCATTTTTGTTGCTGATCAAAGGTCAGGTACTGCACAGAGGAAGGCAGATATTTGGCTAAAAATTAAACATCAAATCTCGCCGCATGGTTCCTGAGATAGGATGAAAGATTATCACCTTCGTTTGTTCTTGCCACTGACCGATGGGTGAATAGATAAGTCGTTGCGGATCTATGGTTAGGTACTGGGCATTGGGAGGCAGATATTTGCTTTAAAATAAACATCAAAGCTCGCCGCCTACTTCCTGAGGAAGGTTAAAAGATTTTCACCTTCACTTGTTCTTGCCACTGACTGATGGGTGAGTATATAAGTCAAAAGAAAGTATAAAAGAAATAGAGAAAGAAAGAATCATTCATATATATTTTTCAATATAGTGTAAATTACAGTAGAAACTGAATTTTTAATAATAAAAAGAGTTCTGAGTCGGTTTTCTTCATGGACCACCAAAATATCATTGTGGACCCCCAATTTGTTGTGTTTTGCCTGTGGACCCCCAGAAATATTACATGGACCCCTAGGGTCCATGTGGACCCCGGTTGAGAACCACTGGTCTAGACTGTTAAATGAATAATCAACAAACTCCTGGTGTTAGCCCTAAACTACACCTTTACCGTTGACGATTGAAATTTTATCTACACACTAATAGCAAATTAATAAACACGGAAATGAAAACAACAATACATAGAACCTGACCTAACATACCCATAGGTTGGTTATGTTAGGTCAGGTTTTATTAGGTTCTATGCATTAATTTTTAATATATTTTTATAACCTACCTGAATATTAAGGTTTATATACATCAGCAATGGCCAACGAACCAAGTCCCATTAAAGGCAGAACTCTTGAAACAACACATAATAATTTTACGGCATCTGTTGACATATTTGTAGGATTGCGTATTACATTGAAACTCGTTGTTTTCATAATATGTAAGTCTTTTCCGTATTTAGAACATTTGCAAGTGATCTTAATTAAACTATGGTCACAGATCAAAGATATCAAGCGAGATTCATCAACAACTAGGTTTGATAAATTGCGATGAGAAAAATCACATCCTTCGCACTTCACCACGACGTAGAAAGGACTCTGTAAAATGTGATGTACACTCCCCTTGGGGAAATCTATGGATGATATGAAAAAATTTGAGAATGCATTTAATAAGTAAACAAAGAAGAATAGGCCGGTATTAACGTATTTCCAATGTTAATAGAGATGCCTATCTATTTTATTAAAGGGAACAGGAGCAATGGAACAGGTTTGAGGGGAACGAGCAATGGCACCGCCAGGAAAATTGTGGAGCGGGACTGAAACGGTATGAAAATGATTTCTGCTGTTAGAAATGCACCTAGAGACGTAATCTTAATGCCATAACATCAGTGTTCGCCTTGTTTTAAGCCCGTAATTTGCCTCATCCTTCATGCCCTGCCCACTAACAAGGAAGTTATGATCGTTGGACAGAGTAAATACAAAAAATCAGAAAAAATACTTGAAATTATACCAGAAAGTTGTCGTTTCTTTTAATATACTTAAAAAGGTATTATTATACTTTTGGACAAAGCGCCCCCGAAAGTTATAAACTACTTAAACATTCAGATCTCCCTATTCTCAGCATTTTGAACCCCATATATACATGGTGGAAATGTCTAATAGAGACACAATTGAATTTAATTGATTTTAGTAACTTTTCAGTCTTCGTCTCAGGAAATGTTACCGACGTGAAACAGAGTTTGTTGTGGATCATGCGGGCACAATATTGACTGAGGTCATCCAGTCGTGACCATTGATGTATAGCTATCAGCCCGCTGATTTTTTTTTACCAATCACGTCTGCATTTTTCAAAACAACCTGGGTAAGGATTTGAAAATCTAAAGCTTTGAAGTTGAATGACCAGTATGACAATGGCCAAGGTCAAGGTTGGGTGTCAATCGTGCTCCTGTGATTATTTTTAAGTTTATTGCGGAGTTTTATGAAAAAGACAATAAAGCTATAGAATTTCTATGTAATCACGGTGTTCTCCTTAAGTCTATTGAGTGCCCTCACTGTAAATTTAGAAAGGTCAAGGATCAGTGGTTTTATAATTGGCCAAGAAAGGTTGTATAGAAGATAAAAACGACATTTTGTAAATATATGATCTCGGACTTCTGACTAAGGTATTGTAGTCTTGGACATGGCACGGCCCAGAGGTTTGGTTAGATGACTCGTTTTCGTGTTCTCCCCCCACCCAAAACCCTGATTTCACAAGCTTCCCCCATTATCTTTGGGGCAGGGAGGGATGGGGATCAATTTCCGCCAAAAATAAAGGTCATAATCACTTAATAAACACAAAAATACACTAGAAAAACATAGTGGTCAACCCCTAAGGATTCATGTCCACAAGTAAACATTTACCCAAAATACATATTAAAAATATATTTTTGAGTCGCTCGGTGATTTTAGTAATAAGAGTAACATTTTACCAACTTGTACCACTGGTCCAGTCTTCTTCTTGTAAGTTGTTGTAAAAGTTGTAAGTCAACTTGTGGTCCAGATCGTCCAGTCTTCTTGTTGTGACTTGTAAGATGGTTCCTGTGCCTCGTCTTCTTCTTTAGTCTTATTATATTTATAGTATATTTTTACTTATTTTTATTTGGTATTGTTAGTTTTATTTATCTTAAAGTGTTAATATAATAAGTTGTTGGCGGTAGAGCGTAACCACAGCTGCCTCTTTACACTGTGTCTCCGGCAGTGTTGCCAGGTCAAAAACTGACCAACCTGTCCAATTGATAACGAAAAGTAGCCCAAAGAATAGCCCAATGTTAAAACTTATTTTTCATTTATGATTATTATTATTATTATTATTACTATTATTATTATTATTATTATTATTACGATTATTATTATTATTATTATTATTATTATTATTATTATTATTATTATTATTATCATTATTATTATTACTATTATTATTATTAGTATTTGTCGATAAATATATACCCAAGACGAAACCCAGTGCCTTTAGGTATACGAGGGAATCCCTACACATGAACCATGTGGCGGTCGACAAAGTTAAGTAGAAAACCCAGAAATTCAAGACCCTTGGTTGGGTTAAACCAGCGATTCCCAAATAGGGGTAAATTACCCCGGGGGTAATTTCGCATTCAACGGGGTAGCGACAGCCTTTAGGAAAGGTTAGGTGAAAGGAAAAAACATTAAATAGAGACACAAATATTCAAATGTATCATTATTAACAATGATTTAAATCTTGGCGTATGTCCAGTACCACTCACCGCCAATCCGTCGCCTCAGAGAAGGGCGGGGGTGGGATGGTATTGTAGTGTGTAGTGGCTACTCTCCCCTACAACTCCCAACTGAGCTCAGGCCGTGCGCCTACCAGCCAATCAGTGTACAGCCAGCTACGCCGAGAGACTAGGTCTATGCAGAGGACGTAGGGGTACGATCGCCGACCTAGTCTCGACCATCAACCTCCAGTTCAGGATCAGAGCGTTTCACACCTTACGCTTAAGCCGCTGTGGTTGGCCCTCTCGCTACGCTCACCCCAAATCCTGATCCTCGCAAATTGTATAAAAAACAAAAAACAAAAAAATACCACAACCACTGGTTATGGAGAGCGTACGCCCTCCTAACCGCGACCCCCGCCTGAACCGCCAACCTGACAACCCGAACCACGACAGGCTCCGCACAGAGAAAGCGGACCAGTTACGCGCCTTCAACGAAGCCCTGAAAAGCAGGAACACTGCCACCACCTCCAAGTCCACCACCACTGAGGACGACAACTGGACGAAGGCAGAAAACGCCGACGTGCTTTTTCGGGAAACGAATGTCGTCAAGCAGCCCAAAAGGCACCCATCACCACCACCAGCTCACCTCCAACGACACTGACAAAATTCCGGATCTCGAAAACGGACACAAAAACGACATATGCCGCCATCACAGAGATGGAAAAACTAAACCCACTGGCCAAGTTCTCAGTGCGGCCCAACCTAAAGGGGGAGATGATTATTCACCCCAAAGACAAGGACTCCGCCACCACCCTCGACACTTACCTGCAAAACACCACCACCGTTGCATCAACCAAGCTGGACCCCGCCCAGAAACTGATGAAGTCGGTAGTCCTCCGGTATCCAAAGGAACTACCCCTCGAACCCCTGGAGAACCACCAAGATCCTAAAAGCCGAGAGATGCTCTCCCCCGTCCGACAAGACGGCCACCACAAAACAAGTGCTCATAACACACTACGGTTCACCCCCCAGCACCATAGACCTCAAAACCAGGGGGATCTACGAAGTGAGGCCCTTCGTCCCAGAGCCCCTGCGGTGCTTCAGATGCCAGAAATACGGGCACCATCAGACGAGATGCACGTACAAGGAAATCTGCGCAGTCTGCGCACAGAAGCACTGTCATGGTCACGTTGACTGCTGATCTATTTAACTAATGATTCTTATTAAACTCCACGCCCGCAAAACATGAGTGAGTTCGCAACCCCTAGAAGGAGCGTGTTTACCCTCGTGACCCCTCCCAGTAAGCCCCGCCTCTGTGAACACAGTTGTCAATACGTTGTTTATTCCATTTTCTCCTCGGAAGCTCAATCTTGAATTAGTCTGTGTAAATCAACCCAAGTAATTCGCCAGACCTTTGTCAACTGAGGGTCATCTTTGAATGAGTAACAGTTGGTTTGTTTGTGATTATTGTCATTGCGTGAGTAGCGATCACTGGCAACTCAGGGGTATATAAACTCAAGATGGGCAGGGAGAGCGTCCCCCAGTCTGATCCTGAACGGCCCGCTGAACGGACGTCTTTCTAGACCGCTCACTGCAAAGCCAGCCAGCCTATCTCTTACCGTTGACAAACTGCACTAAAACATTAACATCAACCTCATTACCATTACTTCACACAACCGGGAAGCTCGTTCCAGACAACGCCCTTTCTGTGCCCCCCTACTGATCAGGGGTGACTCCTGATCAGAGGCGGCCCTGACTGGGAGATCTGTAACGGTTTTCTGCAGCGGACTTGGGCCGCGACCCCACTGGTGCACTTGCACCATTGGCTTTTTCTCCTAGATCTTCCTTCTTTTTCGCTCTGGCCTGGGGACCTGCACCCTAGAGGTGCATTCGTCCTTGGGTCCCCCCTGTAACTGTTCACCTCCACTGCAGGAGATTGTGAACACGAAAGGGGGTAGGAGCAGAACCCCCCACCCCCTCCGCCGAGCCTTCCTGGGAAACCGTGATCGTGCGTGTTCCACCTAGGAAGGGGGTCACAATCCTTAATCCTCCACCCTTCCCCTAATAGGTACACTTTAAGCTCACGCCTATAAGTGAGCACTTCACCAACAACAGGGATATAGGCTCCCCTAACTGGGCTTCTGGGTGAGTGACACAGGAACCACTCCACGACCACTCGACCAGCAAGTGGCGGTGGGGAGTGCTGTAATTCCTGTGTTTAGGTTGCTCGCCTGGAATAGGTAGGGTGCCTGTAAAAAACCACAACAAGACTGATGCCACGGAAAACGAATTAGGAAAATGACTCGGACAACTGGAAACAGGATACGGGTACGCTCCTTCCTGGGGGGCGTATCCGAAAGACGCAAGGAGGAACTGGGCATACTACTGTGTGCCCAGCTAAACATCAAATTCGCCGCTTTGATAGACACAAAGGACTCCTACATAGTCCTGTGCCTGGAAGAAAAAGATGTAGATAACATGCTGTCTGTAGAATCAACAAAGAAATTAGAAGAACAAGGATTCGAAATAGTAATACCACCACAACTACGAGCCAAAAAATCCATAGTAATTAAAAGGGTCGATAAAAACATACTGTTACAAACACCAAGTAATATTGCCAATAACATAGAAGAGAAGAACTCATGGGCCAGAGTTGAAGAGGTTGTACTAATGCCTGGTGCTCCTACCATGATGAAGGTCAGGTTTGCAGAGATCTCCAGGGCACAAAAAGCCCTAGAGAGTGGCCTCTGTATTTCCCACTACCATCTGACAAAGCATCAAATTGAGCAGGAGGAATTTTTTCCAATAACACCGTGTTGGAACTGTTACAAATATAATCATCTAGCCGTAAATTGTCCACTGAAAGATAAGAAGTTCTGCTCCGAATGTGCAACAGAGGGCCACACATTCAGAGAATGCAGCAACAAAGATAACCCCAAATGCCTGAACTGTAATGGGGAGCACCGAACACTAGCAGCGCGTTGTCCCATAAAGAAAGACATAATCAAAAACCTGAGAGAAAAAGAAAGGACAAATAAGAAGATCGAAACAGACCCCAACAAAACATACGCAGCAATTGCAAAGCTACAAGATACCACTTCCAAAGTCTTGAAGAAAACTAAAGAAAATCCCATCATGCAACCTACATACCTCAATCTGAGTGAAGGATTACCTTTCACAATCCTAGCAAGTATTATCCATGCACACCTAAACAATATTGCAGAACCAGGAAGCTTCGGAAAAATGATCAGAGAAATGTTTGCTGCAAACAATCTACCGGAGGTGAATTTTCCGGACGACGCCCCCTCAACAGAGATATTTAAAATTGTCACAGAGAGTAGCCTGGGAGTAACTAATCCACAGAAGCACATAACTAAACTAGACACAGAAGAAACCATCATGGAAACAGACCCTATCACCCAAGCAGTCACACCTCACCACACCACACCACGCCGCAAATCATCAGGTTCCACAACTCAACAAGCAGAGAAATCAAAACCTGCAAAAGCTGACCCAACCAAACCGAAAACAAGTAAAGAATCCCATCCTGGCCTTCGTGCCCCCCCACCCTCATCAAGTGAAGTGCAACCAGAAGACTTAGGCAACGAAATCGGCATTCGCTTCTACTCAGTTAACACACCACCTACAATAACAAATGACAGACTTCTGCAGGAAATCAAGGAAGGCACTGTAAAAGTTACCTACGAAGACGATAGGGTAGAAGAATCCTACATAGACCAACTGATAAATGCAGGACTTATTAACACCAAATACAACAGAATTGAAAGAGTAGATACAACTAACTTTAAGAAAATCAGAACGGGATTAAAGGAGGAAAGGAGTAGACACTCACCAGGAGACACACGAGCCAGCAGACACCCTACACCAAGTTCTGGGGACCCACGACTGCTCAAAACAAATCATTAAAGATAATCCAGCACAACGTCCTAGCCTGGAATTCGGCAAGGAAATCAGAACTCACCAACATATACAACACATTAGACCCTGACATCATTCTTATCAACGCACATGGTAGGAAAAATAGCGAAAAAATCAAGATCTTTAACTACCATGTACATCAAATGAACATACACGACGAACCACATGACGGCATAGCAATAGCTATAAAACGCAACATACAATATAAAATCATTGACAACTTTCAAAGTAACTTTCTGGCAGCCGAAGTAAATACAACAAGAGGGCCAATAACCATCGGAACTTCATATTTAACATTTAGAAGACCAATATTTCCTACAGGGGACATCTTAAAACTAATGAGGCAAAACAATGCAGCATACTTCATAGGAGACCTCAATGCAAAACACACAACCTTAGGAAACAATGTCAGAAACCCAGGAGGGAAAATCCTACATGCTCTCATCGATCACGGGACAATAACACACCTCGGGCCCGACTTCCCAACTTACATATCAGCCGGCAACACTGGGAAACCAGACATTGTAGTAACCAACAGGCACCACCATCTAAACGTACATCTAAAAGCTGGTCCCACAACAACCAGTGATCACCTACCCATAATAGCAACTTTATCCACATCCCCGATACAAATCCCATCAATCCCAAGATTTTCACTCAATAAAGCAAATTGGGAAAACTTTAAATCGGAACTTAGCAACAACGAACCAACACTCCTACACAACAAAGACACAACAGAGATTGATAATTCACTGGATACATGGTACAATGAAGTAACAACAGCAATGGAAAACAACATTCCAAAAACAACATACCGTGCATTACCACATGCACAATTAACACATGAAGAGAAAATGATCCAAACTAGATTCACCAATCTATATGAATACACCAAAACACACGGGTGGAGCAATGACAACAGAATATTATACAGGAATCTAAAAGAAGAACTGAAAGACATTAGCAAGAACAAACACAATGAAACATGGAACAAGCTGATCCATGATACACAAGCAGACTACAGAAATCCAAAAGCATTCTGGAAGAAAATAAAAAACCTAATGGGAACAAACTCGGAAGAAACTAGCTACATAAAGGACAAAAACGGTACAAAGTTAACAGAACCACACGATAAAGAGCCAATATTTAGGGAATTCTGGAAAAACATATTCAGAATAAATGACGAAGACAATAGAAGCTTCTGCCAAGAAACAGAACTGGCAACTAGAACATATTTGAGCCAGAACACAGAGAAATGGAAACCTACCAGTAAAATCAACCTCGAATCATTAGACGTAAACAACCCAATAATTGCCCCATTAACACAAAATGATATTGTAAAAACAATAGCAAGCTTCAAGAATAAAGCACCAGGCATAAGCCAAATTAATAAAATCGTACTTCAAAACATTCCTCAGTCTATGATCAAACAGCTCAAAAATATATACAATGCCTCACTTGCAACTGGCTTTTTCCCTACCAAATTTAAACTAGCCAAAATCAGACTCATCCCAAAAGCAGGAAAGAACCATACCCAAGCAGAGAACTACAGACCTATATCATCACTGGAAACACCCGGTAAAATATTGGAAAAAATAATCAACAACAGACTGAAAAATTTTCTAGACCAAGAAAACAAATATAACCCGAGACAGCACGGCTTTCGAAAACACCGAGGAACCAACACAGCAATAGCCCTAATATACGAATCAATTGCAAATGCTGCAAGTAACAGGGACCAATGCAATATAATTCTGAGAGATGTTTCAAAAGCATTTGATAAAGTCTGGCACGAAGGACTGAAGTTAAAAATAATCAAATTGGACATGCCTACCAATATCACAGCACTATTATGTAATTTCTTAGATAACAGACAGGCCAAATTAGTAATCGACAACCATCTAGGACAAACCTTCATCCTTCATAGCGGAGTTCCCCAAGGCAGTAATATATCGCCAACGTTATACACTGTATACACGGCAGATATGCCGCAACCACGTCAATCAGAATACATAGCTTACGCAGATGATGTAACTCAGATAGTCAGGTACCCGGGAAAGTCCAAACAAATGATGGCTATTAGAACATGTAGAGAAATAGAGATAATAAACGACTATGAACGAAAATGGAAAATTAAAACCAATGTACAAAAACTCCAAATAATTCACATAGCAAAAACAAAACCATCCCCTATTATTGTCAACAACCAACAAATACCATATGCTGCCAAGGGAAAAACATTAGGCCTCAAGATATCCAGATGCGGAATAACCCCTCACATTAACGAAAGATTAGCTATGGCAAGATCACAACTTACTAAGCTCAAAAGATTCCGCCAATTGGAAACCAACACGCAATTGCACCTATACAAAGCACTGATCAGACCACACTTAGAATACCCCCCGATACCTCTGAACACAATCTCAAGAACCAATCAACTTAAATATCAAGCAGTGCAAAATATAGCTCTTAGAAGAGCGGCAAAACACCAACCACCATACACACAAACAATACAAGACATCCACACAGAACACGGCATAGACCCACTCAACATCAGAATACACACCCAAGCAAATGCAATATGGGAAAAAATCCAGCAAGAACAGGATCCCATACTAAACCAACTAGTCGAGGAAAACAACAACACATCGCACGGATGGTGGCCTAGAAGCAGGAAAAATGATAACGAAGAACCAGAGCCTCTATATACACAATAACAACAAAATAACAATAAAAAATAACAATTAAAAAAAAAAAAAAAAACTAAAAGATGGGGATCATCCCTCCAGTGCCACAAGGACCTGGAGGGACCCTCCACCCTAATAAAATATGCCCCAAGGACAATTTAGAACAACTTAGCTTAGCTTGGCTGAGACCGGCCTTCCCTAACCCCATGAACCTCCAACGCAGCACAGTTACGGAAGACAAAAAAACCCGTCTCCGCAAGGTGGATAGGCCACCTGCTGTTAACCTTATCCTCTACTTCCCACTTCTGAACTTTACCTTGTACTATACCCTTCTCCCACTCTCAGAGCCACTGCTCTCTTCTCTCTGTATAATCATCATCATCATCAGAGCGTCCCCTGACGCTGAGTACCGTTTGTCTCCAGGTATGATCTGTGTTTCCTAGCCATTCAGTTAATTCAGTCAATTGTAGTGAATATCAGTGTTCACCAGTGTTCATGATTTAACAGTTGAATTGTCATTCACCCAGTGTAGAAGTAATATAACGTAAATACGTCTGTCGTCTAGACAAGAGAGTTTATTGGTGTTGTCATGTTTCTCAGGTCCCCTGACGCTGATTCCCGTTTGTCTCCAGATCCCATTGTGATTCTTGAAGCGCTCTACCATCCAACAACGGCCTCGGATGAAGTAGATGGCCAGCCGGGATCATATATGAAAAGATGGCACCGATGCGGCCTGATTAATGTGCCCCACGACTTCGTTGGGCCAGACCCCAGACCCGCCATGTGTCTGGCTACCCCACAATAACAACAGCCCCAGTACTCTACCCTGGGTTACTCCTTGGAAGTGAATGTCCAGAGAGTGTTGTAACATGTATGTTAGGGATAATTAGTTGGAAATAATTATCCCATATTGGGTAGTGGACCCCTGCATATACTAGTGTCATTGTTTATGTATATGTTGAATAATCTACAATGAGTGTCATGTAATGTACCATCAGTAATGTTGTGAGTAAGAGTAAGGAAGAAGGTACTGAGTTTGCACTAAGCCCAGGAGTTGAACCTGGTAATTATATGATTAATACAATATTTTTCCCGCATTGATTGCATATTAATAAACTTATTTTTAGAGTACTTTAGGTGTATTCATTTCTCCCACAGTATTTTACCTTTATTTCCATCCAAGTGACTTGATACCAAAATTACCATACTCACGTGCCTAGACCCTCGACCATGCTACCAAAAGAATGTCCAGGCTAACAAAAGAATGTCCATGCTACCAAAGAATAGGGGACGGAACTGAGGAAGAGTAAGAACTAAGAGAAGTAAGTAAGATGAGGGAGGTGTAGAAACAGAGAGGGAAACGGCCCCCTCACATTGGTGGCAGGCCCAAGAACCCGCCCCCTCACAATATGACAAAATCTTTGATGACCTTAAATCAAAGAAATATAACTTCAGTTGCGAACGATCATGGTGTAACTGCACAAGAGCAGGATCGGTGAACCTTATCAGGCTTTGCTAGCTCAGAACACATCGTAAGTACAGTTTTCACTAAAATTAAATATAGTTGAAGCTTTCAACATATATGTACTGATTCTTGAATGTTTCAGCTATACGTGGATACCCCCCCCCCCTCCCTGTATATAATATATCTTACGGTTACACAGACGCATTCACTCGTAATTTTAAATTTACAAATATCAACTAGTATTTCTTGTGAGTTGACTGATAAGCATGATAGGAAACATACAATACATCTTAGTGGGGGCTCAAACACATTATAGCTACATGTTTTATAGACTATTGAGCGTAATATGAATCATATGACCGTAAGTTAACTAACATGTACGAATGTGATCAGTACAGTGAGTGTGTCAGACTAGTAATCACTAGGTAATTTCTGTCTCACCACAATTACTAAATTATCTGTCTCACCACAATTACTGAGTAGTCTATGTCTCTCCACAAATACTTTGTCATCTATGTCTCTTTACTTTACTTTTACTTTTATCGTCTTCGCCACTCATCGGCTTGTCAGCCGCTTGAGCATTCGGTCACGTCTCTGTTACGCGCTGTTGGCAAATACTGGGCATGCACTGGCTCCTGAATTTATCGGAACCTGCTCCAGTGCTTGTTAAGTCTGGTCTTGAAAGAGCTTATACTCGGTGCCTTCACAACACACTCTGGCAGGTTGTTCAACGAGTTCACAACTCTCACTCCGAAAAAATTTGCCCTCACATTTTTCTGGACTTGTGGCTTCTTCAACCTTAAGCTGTGACCCTTTGTGGGGCTAGCGTCCGTCAGCTCCAGGTAAGAACAGTCGACGAGTAGTGCCCTTTGAGGTGTTTATACACCTCAATTAGGTCCCCCTATGCCCGTCTGTAGTACAGTATAAGCTTGGCAATTGCAGGCGCTCTAATCTCTCTAGGTAACTGAGGTGCCGAAGTGCCGGCACCAGTCTGGTCGCCCTCCTTTGGACATTTTCAATCAACTGACAGTCCCCAGCATATCTCGAGGACCAGACGGGTTGACAGTACTCCAGGCAGAGAAGCACCTCACTCTTGTAGATCGTTACGAGCGATGGACCGTCTAGATATCTAAACGACCTTCTTATAATACCTAATAATTTAGTTGATTGCTCCACCTTCTTCTGACAATGGCCAAAGAACTTAAGTTCATTGTCAGCATATATAACCAGGTCCTTTTCTCATTCAGTCTCAATTATGGCAGTTTCTCCGTCCCGTTGGGACATTTGATACGCCTCCATACCGTTAGTTACGTCCCAGGTGCAGCCTCTTACACTTAGTGAAATTGAATCTTACCAGCCATTTCTTCAACTATTCTTGAAACTCAGAGACCTTTCTGCAGTTTTTCACAGTATAGCTTCTGGCATGTCATTAATGAAGCAAACAACAGCGGGCCCAATACACTGCCCTGTGGTACCCCGCTTGTCACGGGTACACATGACGATTTTGTGCCATTAATCCTACACACTGCTTGCGATCATAGAGAAAGTCTCCGATTAACTGTTTAATGCTTCCGCTTTGTCGTGGTCAAAATCTGCATAACTACCATCTTCAAGCCGCAGGTCCGATACTCCTACTCATGTTTTTAATTTCGACTTTGCGTAGCGGTAAAACACCTTTGGGTTTGACTTGACCTCTCTTGCAATCCACCTCTGGAATTTCTTTTCAGCCCTTCTACACTCTATCTTTGCCTTGGTTTCATGCTCTCGCGTACATCCTCCTGTCCTGCTCATCGTTTGTCCTATCCCATGACTTAAATTTCTGGGGGGGTTTTCTTAATTTTTTCGACCGCTGCACATTTCATGTGTAGCGGTCTCCTTGTATTCCTGGAGGCACTGGGTTTGGTCTTGGATACATATTTCTCGATCAAATGGTTTACTCGAGTGGCTGATATTCAGCATAGTGTCTGCGTTCTTATACTTTAGTGATTCAAGCCAGTGGATACCCCTAATCTCCTTCCTCATCCTGTCATAATTTCCAATGTAATATTTGAACATTGGCCTGGTTTTGTCGTGAACCAAGTAACAGTTAAATCTGAACGACAACTTTATGTGGTGGCTGGTGCCAATGGGGGCTAGGTGTTCCAGGCTGGCCACCATACCCTTCTCGTTTGTTATGATGAGGTCCAGTGGCTTGGGTGTTTGCTCCCTTCTATAATGAGTCAGGTCCTTAACATGTTGGAACAGAAAATTATCTCAAAGTTTCTACGAAAAAGAGTAGCGGGGCTATTTAGGTCATTTAGCGTCGACTGTTTTCCTCAGTCGATGTCGCCATAGTTAAAGTCCCTCATGACAATGAGGTGGCAAGGGTTGAGCACCGTTGCGTTGTCTCACCTTTAATTTAATTTTACACAGCTTTGATTTTTCAAAAACATCCTCTCACTGTACCCTCTCCTAGCTGGCTCTAAGGTCTTGCTTAGCATAGATAAGCACACTCTTTTTGCAAGGTGCTTGAGAAAGGCCCGTAAATGAGTCACATCCGCCAATACTGAACTCACATTCTACCGGGTCGATTCTCCTGTTCTTGTACAACATTTCTACAACACCTACTATACCTGTACATCGCTCCTTGCTAAGTTTTTTGCCTTGCCGAATAACTTCCCATTTCTTATTTTCACTCACTAGTGTGATCCCGAGGGGCGAGGATTATCTTTCTACTTTTTTCCTAGCTTCCTCACTTCCTTAGGAGGGAAGGGGGGAGGGGGGTGGCATATTCAGAACCTCTGTATAAATATTCTCAAGCACCACAATTACCGAGTCATCTATATTTTACAGCAATTACTGAGTCATCTATGTTTTACAACAATTACCAAGTCATTTATGTTTTACCACAACTATTGAATCATCTATGATTTTACCACAGTTATTGAATCATCAATGTCTTACCGCAATTACAGAGTAATTTTTGTCTTACCACAATTACTGAGTCATCTATTTCTAACCACAATTACTGAATTATCTATGTCTTACCACAATTACTGAGTTATCGATGTCTTACCCCGCATCGTAAGGTTCACTCACACCACTCCGGGCGAAACTCGTTTTATGTTGGAAAGCACTATTTTCGGCTTAGCTTTATACGATGGTAGTTGATAAAAATCTCCTTGCAACACTGCAAATAAGGTTGAAAGGCCTTTGAAAATAGAATAAAACTTCGATTTGTGGCAATCAAGAAAGCATTGGCTTGGCTTTCGTGTCGTCAAGTGCTGTAATATGCTGTGCTGATATTTGCGTTATGACACAGACCAAGCTCGGGCTCCAAGCCTTGCTGGATGTATTTGCTCGGAGGACTGTGGAATGTGGTCTCATAATATCTGTTGACAAGACGAGGATCCTCAATCCTCGTCCTGCTCACCCTCTGCCTCTTGACTTTAACATTAACAGCATGCCCTTGTGTAGCTCCTATAAATGTCTTGGAGTTTGTGTGAATGATGCAAACATTGTCGGCAACCCCTCAAAACCCTTGTTGGCAAGGTGCTATGGAATTAACATCACCTATGCTTGGACTTTCTATCTTCACTTCATTCGTTCTGTAGTTGACTATCATGCTCTCCATCTTGTGACTATTCCGCGTAAACAACTCAACAGCCTTGAGGTAGTGCAAAATGAATCCATGCGCAACATTCTAGAATGCCCAAAATCAACCGGAATTGTAAACATGAGGAAAGAGCTCGGACTACCCTCCCTATCTGAGAGGATAGCTCTACTTAATACCATGTTGTGTGTCAAAGTTTTGAAGAACAATGGTCCCCAAACTACAGCTCAAACTGAGTTGATGTTCTATCTAAGTAATTCTGACTATCTCGCTAACCTTCCACAAAAGACTCTCTTTGGGGCGTTGCTTCATAAAAGTATTGCAGATCTCTTGAAACTGAATGTCCCAATCACCCCAGACGAACCTATTAATGCCATTCCTCCTTGGCTGGATATATCAGTTCCTATTAATTACACTACTGTTGGTAGTAAGCAAATGTCAAACACCGATGTGATGAAATGTGTCACGCTAGAAACTATTAACAGACACAGAGAGAGTATTAAATCAAGTGACTGTTATACTTTTACTGATGGTTCTGTGCAAACAAACACAGGTAAAACAGGCTGTGCAATTTTAATATATAAAGAAAAAGAGATGATAGTGTCAAACAAGCAAAGGCTGAACAACTGGGCCAGCACAACACAAACTGAACTAACTGGAATCTACTTAGCCACAGACTACCTTAAAGAAAATGGAGGTGGGGTGACATGACCGTGTTGATAGACTGGCCCATAAGGCATGTAAGAAAGAAAACGTTGACCGTGACCTTGGCCTTTCCAATGCTGTACTTAAAAACATTCAAGTCAGAATCGTGAACTCTGATCTAGAAGAACTGGGAAATACAGAGACCTGGCAGTTGTAGCATTAGTAAATATGACAAATTTTGTGATGAGAGGTGCCGGTATGGCCAGCATAAGGACAGAACCAAACAATGTGATGTAGTCGTGCCCAGAATTAGGCTAGGATACAGACACCTCTGGCAAGTTAGTAACAATGTACCCACACCGGAACACTCAGCATGATAAAACTTTAAAGCATACACATGGACACTATATTATTGAATGTGACACTGTCAAAGACTTCAGGCCACCTGGCTAATGTATCGTGTACTTTGTAATCACTATATTGAATCGGGGTACTTGGGAACATTCTTGCTGTTTATCCAAAATTTGCTAGCCCACACTGATTAGTCTTCAATTAGAATATGACGTCCTATGTATATGAACCACTGTATTACATGGCAGCGAACAGTGATATCACCCACATGACTCTGACCTATATATACTACTCATGAATATGATGCATTTCTTTGTGTATGAACCTCTGTCCTGCATGGCAGTGAACAGTGGCATTACCCACATGAATCTGACCTATATATACTGTCAATGAACACTATGTATTTCTTTGTGTACGAACCTCTGTCCTGCATGGCAGTGAACAGTGACATTACCCATATGTCTTTGTGTATGAACCTCTGTCCTGCGTGGCAGTGAGAAGTGATACTACCCTCAGTGTCAAGACCTGACTGAATTACTCAGAATAGGCAAACTGTACTTCAAGCTTTGTCAATAAATTTGTTAAACTAAAAAAAAAAACTACACTCTGATATCGATTAAAGTAAAAAAAAGCCATAAGCAGGTGGGAGTTTTGTTGCTTCAAGTTGTAATCACCACGGTCGTACACGTCAGTTAAAGTAAAATCAGACGATTCATATTACGCTCTATAGCCCACAAAACGGGTAGCTATGCCTTCTTTATTGAGTTTCCTATCTAAGGCATCCGTTTTCTCATCCCTTCATGACGCCTGAGTCCTCCGTTTTCCCATTTTCTCTGACTTCCTGAAACCAACCTCTCTATAAAGTGAATTTGAATATGAGAGAGGACACCATTGTTTTGAGTCAACTTAAAGATGGATGAAGACAGTTATAGCATGGAAGATCCTTTGTTAAGTAAGTGGGTGTCGAGTCTGCCAGTACCAATGGCGTCCCATGATATTGTCCCTGGGGATAGCCAAGAAATTGCAATTGCATCTGAAGTTAGATTATTTTGTTGCCAAACATCAGAGAATCTTATGTTTGTAGTTTAGTTAGTGTCAGTTATCTATTTAAGAAAGTCATTAATCTCCTGAACTATTCTATCAACCTGTATAATCTCCAAAAACTGAGGTATCCCTGTGAATGTCTCTTTAATTCATATTACGCTACGTAACATTCAAATCCACCGCGCTTGTAGAGTCACAGAAAACGGAAAACGTGGGTAAAGGGTAACTCACCTACTGTATGCTTTATACGAATTGCACCAAGGTACGGTCATATAATATTAAGTGTATGTATTCATAGCATTAAGGAGAACTCAAGGTATCTATACGATGATTGGGAAGGTCCATTTGATACGGAGTAGTGTACTATAAGGGATAAGTGTAGCTTGTGTTTGAAGATCATTCTATTTACGTCTGTGAACGATTAGTGAACATAGCTACCGCAGATATCAGATGAAAATATAAAGGAACAATGATCTGGAAAAAGGATAAATGTATCAGACCTATGTGAAATGTTGGAAGTGATCCTGAAACTGTACTTCAAAGAAAATATCTTGTATGCTTCAGTGTAAGCTTAACACACCTCGTTATCTCATGTGACAAATAATCACGAACAATGCAATGATCAGACAATCTTACGAATTTGTTCAAAGATTGCAACGTGTGAGGGGAGGATCCTTAAATACCGATTGAAGTGAAGTGGTTATACCCACGCCATGAAAATACGACGCTCTGCCTTGTTCTATGTTGGCGTCCATTCTGCCTCGGGCTACAGTTTTGAGTTAATGATATGGCCCTATTAATTTCCTAGGAACTGGCAAACCAGACCCTTACTTTAGTATGTAATTTAGGATTAAGATATATAATTATAAGGCATAAGGTCACAATAAATAGGAAAGTGTACATATGAGAACCAGAATAATATCAAAGTTCAGGGAGAGACACTGGGCATCGCTCTCAGTAAACCCGCTCTCTCATCAAAACAGGTCAGTGAACTCCATCGTGCTCCATTCAGCCCTAAAAAGACTTATCTAGCAGTTTTCTTTTTACATCATAAGATCTTGCCTAATGTTATAAAGTAAAGTAATAGTTGTACTAGTATGTGGTGATAAAAGCCCATCAGGCATTACGCTCAGTTATACCCGCTCTCTCATCAAAACAGAGCGTCGCCATTACCACCACGTAGAGCGACCTAATAATACCAGTCGTGGAACCAGTACTGGTATACTTACTTGGGAAGTATCTCATCTACTCTGCATCGAGGTACTTGGTATATGTACCTAAGAATACCGAGGAGTTCCATACTTGTAGGTGTGGAGTGTACCCAGGATGTGGTGCTATGATATAACATGTGGTGCTGTAATGTAACATGTGATGCTATACTATAACAGGTGGCAGTCTGATGTGGTGGGTGTTACGGTAAGAAGGAATGACCGGGGAAAGGAGGTCATGGGTTGCTATGAAGAATGAAGATGATAATAGTAATTATTTGTTGTAAGACGTGTATTGATGTGAAGTGTAATGAACATAATAGTTGTTCTTCTGGTGAAGGCCAACTCTTTTTGTATTGTGACGGGATGCAATATGTTTTAGAAGGAATAAATTAGTTAAGTCATGCTTGATGTTTCACCCTTCTTCCCACTCTCGATTTGGTCAATGAAAAACCCAACCCAATGCCTAGCTTACTCTGCCCGCAACATAACGAGCTACTTACTGTCAGGGGGGGTCTGGTGGCAGCGACCTTAATACTAAGAATAGAGTAAAGTTATCCCCTTAGAATTAGTGACCCCAGAATCGGGCAGTATAAATTAGTGGCTATAGCGGTGGGATTGTTTTTTAATCATTGATGAAGCCGACGATGAAAGTGATAGCGGAAGTGTGGAAGATCAGCATGCTAATAGCTTCCCTGTGAGGCGGAGGAGACCAGTAGTTAGAATGGATTTGTAGGATATATAGTTCCAGAATGTCACGTCAATTGAATATTTTTTGCTACAATGTGTGATAGAGTTGATTTGTTTAATTATATTTTTTGGTGGGGGGAGACAGTTGATCAGGTGGTTTGTCAGAATGCTTAATGAAGATCAGCCGTTGGTAGTGGTATCTATATTGAACTGAATATTTTTTGGGGGTGTTGACTTTGTCAGTTGTAATGAAGTCACCCCGGCATTGAAAATACCAGTTCTTGTGAACTGCAGTACAGAAAATCCAGGTGTTGTGTATTGCTGAAGGTGCAGAAAATTCAGGTTTTGTATGTAGCTACTTCACTCCTGAACGGTTGCTTCAAGTATATAAGGGATTCATTCTTCTGTCTAACTGTTAGATAGGGTGGAGTCAAAGGCATTTCGTCTTATTAACTCTCCTCCTTTAGATGACAATCTTTCTTCCCTTTCTCCTTGCCGCAATGTTGCTTCACTCTCTCTCTTTTACAGGTACTTTAACAGGCAATGGTTAGTGGGTCTGGCATCCTCTGTACTGCCGGCAAGGCCGTGAGCTCGTAAAACGCGTCTTGCCCGCGGTCTCCGCCATTTCCCTGTGGATGTCGGTAACACTAGAATAACTCGTTGTAGTACCTCCTTCTTTCCTCACACAGCCAAACTGTGGAATGCTCTGCCTTCTCCTGTGTTTCCACAGTCATACAATCTGTATCACTTTAAAAAGATGGTTTTCCTGCATTGTCGCGGTGTAGATTAATATAACCTATTCACTTTTATATTTGTTTTATTTTTTATTATTATTTCTTCACCTCCCATGCCCTGTTGTGGGTCGGTGACCTGCTCCCGGGTGGACTAAACCTCACCCCCCCCCCCAAAAAAAAACCCCATTAGTTATAGTCATCAAACACGTCAGTAATAGTCATTAAAGACATCAGTTATAGTCATCAAAGATGTCAGCTATTGTCATCAAGTACGTCAGTTATAGTCATCAAAGAAGTCAGTTATTGTCATCAAAGACGTCTCATCGAAGACGTCAGTTACAGACATCAAACACGTCAGTTATAGTCCCCAAGCACGTCAGTTATAGTCATCGAAGATGTCAGTTATAGTCATCAAACACGTCAGTTATAGTCATCAAACACGACAGTTATAGTCATCAAACACGTCAGTTATAGTCATCAAACACGACAGTTATAGTCATCAAACACGTCAGTTATAGTCATCAAACATGACAGTTATAGTCATCAAACACAACAGTTATAGTCATCAAACACAACAGTTATAGTCATCAAACACGTCAGTTATAGTCATCAAACACGTCAGTTATAGTCATCAAACACGTCAGTTATACTCATCAAACACGTCAGTTATAGTCATCAAACACTTCAGTTATAGTCATCAAACACATCAGTTATAGTCATCAAACACGTCAGTTATAGTCATCAAACACGTCAGTTATAGTCATCAAACACGTCAGTTATAGTCATCAAACACGACAGTTATAGTCATCAAACACGACAGTTATAGTCATCAAACACGACAGTTATAGTCATCAAACACGACAGTTATAGTCATCAAACACGTCAGTTATAGTCATCAAACACGACAGTGTTTAATGAGTCCCTCAATTATCGTGACCGTGTAGCAGTGTTCGCCGTCTTCCTCCGCCTCTCCCATCACGACAATGCCAACCTTCGCACTGTTGTGGCCGGCCTCTCCAGTATCACACACCATAGTCAGTGGCCCAGATTGTTCTTGTAATAATAATAATAATAATAATAATAATAATAATAATATACTGGTAATACGAATGACAATATGAGCTAAAAATTTCGTATTAACAATAACAAACACAACTAAACATACAATACAGTATTAACATGTTTATTAGCAACAAGGGGAAGAAGTTCTCCCGCTACTACGGATCTCTCACCACCCGACTGTAATGAAGTCATTACCTGAACCGTGTTCAAGCATCCTATCACCATCTCCACCACTCAGGTTTTCATCTAGTTTGAAGTTTTCCCAGTTAGCCCGGTTATAGTTGAATCTTAGCCTGGCCGGGATCTGTATTGGGGCTGTGGAGAGTGTGGCTATGATAGGGAGATGATCACTATTGGGCCGGGTTCGAGTAGTACGTTTAGGTGGTGGTGTTGATTTGTTAACACGAGATCTGGGTATCCTGTGTGGCCTGCTCTGATGTACGTGGGGAATTCCGGTCCGAAGTGTACTATATTGCCGTGGCTCACTAGTGTGTTCAGGACCCGGCCTACTGCGTTGTTGGTGCGGTGTCCTAGTATGCAGTGTCTAGCGTTGAGATCACCCAGAAAGTATGCAGGTATGTTCCTCCTCATCAATCTGAGCATGTCTTGGAGGGAGGTAGCAGGTGCCGATTATGATTGGACCCGTTGTGCTGTTAATTTCTTTTGCCAGAAAGTTTTCTTGAAATGTATCATGGATTTTGTTTTATACTTCTTTTAATTGCTATGGCAATTCCATCTTGTAGAGGATTTTGGCTGTTTTTTTGGTATACTGTGTTCTGACCTCACTAGGGGAAAGGTCACGGCAGGGTTAGCTCCGGAGGGATAATTATCAGATATGGCCAGTGCTATGTGCGGTCTTGGGTATGAGAGTTTGTTGACCAAACTGGGGTGGTCCATTGAAGAATTGGCGAGGGCCAAGTTAGAAATTGAGAGGGCCACGTTGGAGAACCTGAAATTAAGGAAAGAGCTGGCGAAGTTAAAAGGAGAGGCTGGACGAGTAAAGCCAGTGTCTGACGAAAAATCAAGCGAGTGGAAAATTGTGAGTAGTGGGAAGACAAAGCTGTTGGTGAAGAAGCACACGAAGGATACGACAACAACGACAACAACAGCTAAGTGTACCAACCCGTTCAGTCCCTTGATAGACGAATTGGACGTTAGTACAGTCAGGGGCAGGGATGACAAGGAAGGTATAAAAACTTTAATTGTTGGTGACTCACAGGTAAGTTACTTGGACAGGGCCTTTTGTGGTAAAAACAAAAATAGGATGAGGGTGTGTTTGCCAGGAGCTGGGGTGGGGGATATAATTGACAGGATGGACAATATCTTGTCTGGTAATGGGAACAAACCCATTATCTGCCTCAGTGCAGGAGGCAATGATATTGGCCGGTGTAGGAGTGAGGAACTTCTTGATAAGATCAAGGCAGCCATAGATCGTATTAGGACTAAGGGAGGGATCCCTATCATATGCGGTGTCCTGCCTAGAAGGGGAGTTGGCAGTGAATGGTTGTCAAGGGCAGTTGGTGTCAATGACCGTCTTGACAGATATTGCAAGTCAATATCAGTCCCATTCATTGACAACTGGGACAACTTCTATGGCAGAAGGGACCTTTATGCTAGGGATGGGGTGCACCTGTCTAGGGATGGAGTAGCAACCCTGGCTGGGGCTCTAGAGGGGGCAGTTCAAAAGATATCGAAGTCTTTAAACTGCTAAGAGAACATATGGGCACGAGGGTGGAGGAGACTGCAGTGGGAGCGGGTAAACAAGGCGAAAGATTACAGGGAAATAGTGTTAGGAATGATGACAAAACTAAATTAGACAGGGAGTTTAAAACTAAACGCGGTAAGGGGAGGACTCAGAACATGACTAACTTAAATGTATACTACGCGAACAGTAGAAGTATGAGAAACAAAATGGATGATATTAGGGCCTTGGTATGTACCGAAGAAATCGATATAATTGCATTCACTGAAACATGGATCAACCTAGACACACGTGAATTACCAGTCGAATACCAAATTGCGGGTTACAAACTGTTCCATACCGATAGGCAAACCAGGAAAGGAGGTGGAGTAGCAATCTATGTTAGGGATAATCTGAAGTGTGAAATAAATAAGGAAATAAAAACTGAGAGGAATACAGAAACAATTTGGATAGAATTAAGCGACGGTCGGGAAAAATTAATCACAGGAGTAATATATAGACCCCCCCAATCTTGATAGCATCAATGAGCGACTTATCTGGGATGAAATGCGCAGGGCTTCCATACACAACAAAGTCTGTATAGTAGGCGACTTTAACCTTGGCCAAATAGATTGGACTGACCTTACGGGCAACTCAGAATCAGAGGATTTTCTCGAGACGATCCAGGACTGTTTCCTAAGTCAACATATAACCGAACCCACACGGGGTAATAATATACTGGATTTAGTTCTGTCGAACAGAGAAAACCTCATTAGCAATGTCGAGGTAGGGAACGAACTTGCAAACAGCGATCACAAAGAAATTCGATTCCAGTTAGATTTTCAGGGCAGACGTAAGGAAAATTCCACTAAAGTACCAGATTTCAGAAGGGCAAACTTTGACAGTTTAAAGAGGCAGCTGAGAGAGGGGGTGTCGCGCTTGGCCGTGAACCTGACAGATGACACCGACCTGATAACGAGATCTGAGATTGCCGAGTTCCACGACAATTTAAATAGTGAGTTACTTAATGCACAAAGGCAGAACATGCCATACAAAAAACTCAGATCAGACAACAATGACCCTAAATGGATAAATAATTATTTAAAGAACATCACTGGCCAAAGGAAGGATATAGGTAAAAGGATAAATCGTGGCGAAATTCACCTCCGGGACTATTATAGGGTATTGGCGAGTAGGGTTAAAACTGAGATAAGGAAAGCAAAGAGGAATAATGAGGTAAGGATAGCAAGGGAGGCGAAGACAAACCCCAAAGGATTCTACCAAATGTATCAAACTAAAACACGAGAAAAGATTGGACCAATACGGTCAGACTCCGGCGAGCTCACTGATAACGACGGAGAAATGAGCAATAATTTGAATAAATATTTTTCAACAGTTTTCACCACCGAAAATTTAAACATGATACCCGAGCCACCGACTCTATTCAGAGATAGTGAAGAAATCAAATTAAGTGAGATAGTAGTGACTAGTAACGATGTTAGTAAGCAAATAGACAAATTAAAGCCTAATAAATCACCTGGTCCCGATGAGATATTTGCCAGAGTATTAAAGGAATGTAAGGAAGAGCTTAGTATGCCCTTAGCAAAGTTGTTTAACATGTCCTTAAAAACAGGTGTAGTACCACAATCCTAGAGGATAGCAAATGTAATACCGATTTTCAAGAAGGGGGATAGATCACTATCCTCTAACTACCGCCCAATCAGTCTAACATCAATAGTAGGCAAATTACTGGAAGCAATCATTTCAAACTCTATTCGAAATCACCTGGAGAAGCACCGATTGATCAATGATTCCCAGCATGGCTTCACAAGCGGACGTTCTTGCCTAACTAATCTATTAACATACTTTTCATCAGTTTTCGACAGAGTCCCCCACGAAAGACTAATTAGAAAGGTAGAAACTCATGGCATCAAAGGTGACATCCTTAAATGGATTAGGGCGTGGTTACAGGACAGGAAACAGCGAGTGAGCATTAACGGCACTAAGTCCCATTGGAGCAACGTCACAAGTGGAGTTCCCCAAGGCTCAGTACTTGGACCATTATTGTTTATTATATACATAAACGACATAGATATCGGCATAGACAGCAACATAAGTAAATATGCTGATGACACTAAATTAGGATGTGTTTATCAAATCTGACGAGGACTCGGCAAAACTACAGGAAGATCTAAACAAATTTTTCGAATGGTCTGAAAAATGGCAGATGAAATTCAACGTCGACAAATGTAAAGTACTCAGTATAGGAGATGTAAACAGGGAAGCCAGATACCAGATGAACAACGATGCCATAGAGAAATCCGACTGCGAGAGAGATTTAGGAGTAATGATAAGTAGGAACCTTCAGCCAAGTAAACAATGTGTTTTTGCTCGTAACAAGGCTAATAAAGTACTTGGGTTCATACAAAGGAGTGTTAGTTACAAGACTAGCGAGGTCGTCCTAAAACTGTATCTTGCTCTTGTGAGACCCCACCTGGATTACGCAGTTCAGTTCTGGTCACCGTATTACAGAATGGATATAGAATCCTTGGAAAGAATTCAGAGGAGAATGACAAGACTAATCCCGGGCATTAGGAACCTTGAGTATAGAGACAGGTTAAAGCATCTTAATTTGCACTCCCTTGAGAGACGTAGAGCGAGGGGCGACCTGATAGAGGTGTATAAGTGGAAGTCAGGGCTAAACAAAGGAGACATTACAAAGGTACTCAAATTATCCAACCAGGAGCGAACTCGTAACAATGGTTTTAAATTAGACAAATTTAGATTTAGGCGTGAAATAGGTAAACACTGGTTTGGAAACAGAGTAGTGGATGAATGGAACAAGTTACCAAATATCATTAACTCGAATACGCTGAATTGCTTCAAACATAGGTTGGATGCTTATATGAGCAATAGGGGTTGGGTGTTAACGGGACTGCCCAGTATGGGCCAATACGCCCGCTGCAGTTTCCTCCATTCTTATGTTCTTATGTTCTTAATTGAATATCTTGGTTTTATTTGAATTATCCCTGCTGTGAGAATTTAATATGATGACGTCTGGGTCTAGGGTACGATATATGTTGTATAATACGTGAGCTCTTATATGTGTCCAGGCCAGGACGTTATGTTGTATTGTTTTCAGTGTTCTGTTTTGCGTAATCGTGGGTCGCGGGAACTTGGTGCGTGTTGTTTGGTTGCTCGGGTCTCTCCTCCTTCAGTCCTGTTCTTATTTTCTTAAATTTTGATAAGTCTACGTTCTCGATTTTGTTGTATTTGCTGCTTATTTTTCCTCCACGTATTAGTGTTTCTATGAATCCCTCTTCTACTCTGTTGTCTTCGTATGTGTATTTGGTTGTTCCTTCTTTAATATCTTTTAACAGTCTCTCATTTGATACTGCTGGCTGGGAGTTGACTGAGTAGAACCTCATTCCCATGCTGTCTCCGACGTCGGCTGGCCATTGACCAGTAGGGTTCTCTCTACGTGGTCTTGCTGGTGTTGACTTCGCTGGTTGGTCGGTTGTGTTCTCTAGGGTCTTGTATTGTGTTGTTTAGTTGGGAGTGGGTTGTATCCATTGCAGTCTCTGCTTCAATGCATTTTTCTTGTTGTGTTATTTTATCTTCCATTTCTTTGCTGGTGATTCCTAGACTGTTTTCGGTTATTATTTTGAAAATGTCTGCTGGAATTCACGGCGAGGCTGAGGTGTATTTATACGATGCTCCAGGATCAGAGAGACGAGGTGCGAAATGAGTAGCGCCAATCACCACAGTTCGCGAGTGAGGCCTGGTCTGTGGAACTAGCTGCTGATTGGCTGGCATCGGACGGCAGTTCGGTTCAAGTTTTAGAAGCTCCAAAAAGTTGTTGGTAGCGAAAGTCAGAGCGGGGAAGATGACAGAGGAAGGAGCAGGAGGCTAGGAAGGGAATTGTAGTGGGAGAGATAATGCCGTGGCTTTACACGACTGCGTTTATTTGGTTAGCGCATAGCGCACGTATTTGGTGTTGGGTGTGTGATCCTCAGGTCATCACTCCTCCGGATTGTGTCAGTTCAAGTTTAGAAGCTCCAACAACTTTCTCTGAATAAGAATTCGCAACCTTTCGATTTACAACAGGTACCTACTTTACTGCTAGGTGAACAGGGACCAGGGGGCCAGGAAGAGTGTCCAAACAACTTCCACCGGCCCGGGAATCGAACCCGTGATATCTTGCTTGCGAGGCAAGAGTGGTACCGCTTCTACCACAAGCGCCCCCCAGACGGCAAGTGATTAGTCAGCAGTTGTAGGGGAAACGATCCACTACATGAGGGGTCGCACTCTTCGTCAAGGATACATTAAAATGTTGTATTAATAATTCAATGAAAGGTGAAATAGGAACCGAGTCTGTGTGGGTAGAAATCACAGAAGGAAGAGAAAAACTAGTCATGAGAGTAATTTACGGGGTCCCCAAGTCTTGGGAAAGAAGCAGCTCAGCCCATATGGCAGGAAATGAGTAGGGCAGCAAAATATAACAACCTGTGAATTATGGGGGATTTCAACTTCAGAAATATTGACTGGGACAACATTGTAGGTGACTATGAATCTGAAGACTTCCTAGATGCAGTACAGGACAATTTTTTGAAACAACTAATTACAGAACCTACTAGAGGTGACAATATATTAGACCTAGTATTAACAAATACAAAAAATATTATCAGAGATATCACAGTAGGGGAAGAACTAGGTAACAGTGATTACAGAGAAATCAGGTTCACCCTAAATTGGGAAACGAAAAACAATGACAATATGGTCAGAGTCCCAAATTTTCGGCTGACGGATTATCAGGGGTTAAGAAGGTACCTAGGTGAGGTCACCTAGGTGAGGTCACCTGGGAACAGTCACGTCAGTCCCCAGTAGGAAGGGGTGAGGTTACAGATGACACAACAATTGATCATGACTATAATATATTCACTAGTATACTACGTAAAGCACAAGAACAAAATATACCTTACAGAAAAATTAGGTCAAATAAGAATGAGCCAAGGTGGATGACCCGAAAACTTAAACATGACATAAGAATAAAGAAAGGAATTTATAAGAAATTAAAGGGAGGGGAGGAGCAGCTCAGAAATAGGTATAATGAACTATCTAGGAATGTTAAGAAAAATGTAAGGAAAGCAAAGAGACACTATGAAATCAGAATAGCAAGAGAATCCAAGGCGAATCCCAAGGGATTTTTCCAGGTACAGTATATAGAACAAAGGTCAAGGACAAAGTTGGGCCTTTAAAGTCAGGGAGGGGGGGGGAGGGGGGGGGAAGTGTTTGATGGCAGTGAAGAAATAAGCAAAGCATTGAACAGCTACTTCTTATCAGTTTTCACAGAAGAAATTCGTGAGGAAATTCCAGAGGTGGAACTGATATTTAGGGGAAAGAGAGAAGAGAAAATAAAGAATATCACTATCAGAAAAGAGGATGTTCTTAAGAAGATAAATAAATTAAAAAAGACAAAATCCCCAGGGCTGGATGAAATTTTCCCTCGAGTCTTGAAAGAGTGTTGGGAACAGATTAGCGGACCTCTCGTAAATTTATTTACAAAATCATTAGACATGGGAGTTGAGTCAGACTTGTGGAAACAGGCAAATGTAGTACCCATATTCAAAAAGGGAGACAGAGCATCAGTCAAATTACCGGCCGATCAGTTTGACGTCAGTAGTGGGGAAACTTCTTGATTCAATTATAGCAAATAGCATCCGATCCCATTTAGAGAAAAGCAAATTAATCTACAACTCTCAACATGGGTTTACAAAGGGAAAATCTTGTCTAACAACTCTGCTGACATTTTTTAGGAAAGTCTTCGAGGTAGTAGTGTGAGGGGGCGGATTCTTGGTCTGTCACCAATGTGAGGGGGCCCGACTCCCTCTCTGTTTCTACACCACCCTCATCTTATTTACTTCTCTTAGTTCTTACTCTTACTCAGTTCCGTCACCTATTCTTGGGTAGCATGGACATTCCTTTGGTAGCCTGGGCATTCTTTGGGTAGCATGGTCATTCTTTTGGTAGCATGGTCGAGGGTCTAGGCACGTGAGTATGGTAATTTTGGTATCAGGTCACTTGGATGGAAATAAAGGTAAAATACTGTGGGAGAAATGAATACACCTAAAGTACTCTAAAAACAAATTTATTAATATGCAATCAATGGGGAAAGATTTTGTATTAATCATATGATTACCAGGTTCACCTCCTGGGCTTAGTGCAAACTCGGTTCCTTCTTCTTTACTCTTACTCACAACATTACTGGTAGTACATTACATGGCACTCATTGTAGATTATTCAACATATACGTAAACAATGACACTAGTATATGCAGGGGTCCGCTACCCAACATGGGATAATTATTTTCAACTAATTATCCCTAACATACATATTACAACACTCTCTGTGGACATATACTTCCAAGGAGTAACCCAGGGTAGAGCACTGGGGCTGTTGTTATTGTGGGGTAGCCAGACACATGGCGGGTCTGGGGTCTGGCCCAACGAAGCCTTGGGGCACATTAATCAGGCCGCATCGGTGCCATCTTCTCATATATGATCCCGGCTGGACATCTAATACATCCGAGGCCATTGTTGGATGGTAGAGCGATTCAAGAATCACAATGGGGTCGGGAGACAAACGGGGCAGCGTCAGGGGACCTGTATGGATGAAGGGACGGGCACTCACTAACGGTGACAACAACATTACGTTTCAGGGGACGTTAAAGACGTAAATATGACTTCACTCAGAGCATATCATGACACCACTAGTATCCAGGACCAGCTATCACTATCACAAGTTGTGACCTTCCCCACACACGGTCAAAATACCCTTGACCTTATCTTAACTGACTTAGCGGACCAGTACCAACCACCTCAACCAATGCCTCCTATCGGGTGTAGCACACACTTATCAGTGCTCTGGTCCCCAGCTGCCACTCCCACTCAAGTACAGAGACCCTACATCAAGACCTACAGGCCGATTACTGACTCTGCAGTGCGCCTCTTCGGGCAGTGGATAGTTCACCATCCCTGGACTGAAGTACTTAGCGTGGATGACGTGGAAACCAAATGGATAAATTATACCAACACCACCACGCAAGCTCACCACCACTTCTTCCCCGAGAAGTCCGTCAGATCTCACCCAGCTGACTTGCCCTGGATCACACCTCGGATCAAAAGACTTATGCAACAGAGCCTTTCATCTCAATGACCACATCCGCTACGGGTCACTTCGCAACCGAGTCATCCGCGAAATACGCACTGCAAAGAAGTCCCACTACCCAACCAAATTACAACACCTGAAGCAGACCAACATCAGTCAATGGTATGGTAAGCTTAAAGAACTCTGTGGACTAAACAATAAGACACACCCCCTCCCCTTCCTCAGCCATCTCACTAGTGGTGACGCAGCTGAGCAAACAAATAACCATTTCGCTAGTATATGCCACACGCTCCCACAGCTTGACACAACCACTCTCCCTGCTTACCTACCAGCCCCCCTTCCCACTGACTTAGTAGAAGAATTTGACGTAGCAAAACGCCTGGACAAACTAAAATTAAAACGCTCTACCACCCCCATTGACTTACCAATGAAACTCTTCAAGGAGTTCTCCCCGGAGCTTGCTAAACCCCTCATCAATGCTTCTCTCAGTCAAGCCAGATGCCCAGCTGACTGGAAGACCTCTTATGTATCACCAGTGCCCAAGTCAACCAGCCCACAATCCTTAAATCAGCTACGACCTATTGCAATCACCCCAATACCCAGCCTAATCTGTGAAAGTTTTGTGTTCGACTGGGCTTATGCTGATATTGCAGGAGTTGTAGACCCTCAGCAATTTGGCAACATGAAAACTTCCTCCACCACTCACTGTCTTGTCAGCTTTCTCGATTACATATACCGCCATCTCGAGAAACGAAAAACGTCTGTAGCTGTCGCCTTCATTGATTTCACTAAAGCGTTCGACCTAGTCGACCACAATATAATCATCAACAAAGCTATTGACCTCGGGCTTCGAAGAAGCCTCATACCATGGCTTACAGACTTCCTCAGTGACCGACGCCAAGCTGTACGCTTCCGAGGGGCTGTCTCCACCTTTCAGTCACTCACCTGTGGCGTCCCCCAAGGCACCAAGATGGGACCACTCTGCTTTCTTATGCTCATCAATGATGCCCTAAGAGAAACCCCTGCTCGCTGGAAATATGTCGACGACTCCACCATTGGGATCAGTGTCAACAATTCTGCTCCCAACTATACCGCCCTTCAGGATTTATTGAACAGTCTCCAAAACTGGGCCACCAACAACCATGTCACCATCAACCATACCAAGACCATGGTTATGCACATCAACCTCTCCTCCGACATTGTCCCACCTCCTTCCATTACTCTAGGTCCGAACACACTCCAGGTTGTAGATTCCACGAAGCTCCTCGGCGTCACCATAGACAACAAACTAAATTGGAAACCACATGTCAATGAAGTTGTCAAATCCTCCAGTTCCGTCTCCACCTCCTCCGCCGACTCAAGTCCCTCGGAGTTCCTGCACACGAGCTCCTCAGTGTTTACACAACATTCATACTTCCCAAGCTCACCTATGCCTCCCCCACCTGGTCTTCCTCCCTAAATGCCACACAACGTAAACACCTAGAAAAAGTGCAAAAGAGGGCATGCAAGATTATTCTCCACCCCTCCTACTCCACATATCAAGAAGCGCTCAACACACTGACCCTTTCAACTCTCACTGACCATCACCACGACCTCATCTGCAAATTTGGTAAGAAGCTTCTACACCATCCCCGACACCGGCTCCTACTACCACCTGAGATCCCTTGTCCGAGAAATCTGTTCGACACCACAACCGCATCCAGCCCATACGTGCACGAACTGATCGCTATAAGAACAGCCCAGTCCCAGCCATTGTAAAAATTATCAATAACTTGTAATACTGTAACACTGTCACTATGTTGAAATGAACTGTAGTTTGAGCTTTTCCCCATCTAAGTTATTATATGTCTTATTTGTGTCACTTATGTTACTTGTATATTATTTGTAATTCGTAACCCATTCCCCAAATATGTAACTGTATATTTTCAGCCTTCTGGTTGCCAAGCTCTTTCAATAAACCGTTAATTATTTTTATTATTATTATTACGTTACTGTAACACTTGCACAATCAACTATTAATTGGGTCAAATCACTTAAAGAAGGGCAAATTACAACACAGAGTGGAATGGCATACCTGTATGGATGAAGGGACGGGCACTCACTAACGGTAGAAATGCCCGCGGGGCCCTCACTCAAAACAGGCCAGGGAGTCCACCTACTTCTATTCCGATGAATTAATTTACTGTACACTCTGACGTTGAAATTGAGACTATGAACTCATTTTCATTCTCTACTATTATCTTCACTAACAATGCTCTGACTCAGCTATCAAAAGCAAAATTAAATTGATTACAAAGGGTTGGATGGCAACAGGTCCCAACATACAGCGTCTGCTACTAAATCCGTGGATTATGTTCCAAGTTCCCACTAAACAAAGACGGGGGAAACAGAGAAAACGGGGGAAGTTTCCACTGGGGGACTCAGAAGGTTTTGTGGACGTTTGAGCGTAATATGAATCCTTAAGGTTTTCAGGTTAGCCGTCATCACGATCATTACAGTAGAAAATGACGAAAATTAAGATGTTATTTACTTAGACTTTAGCAAAGCATTTGACAGAGTACCGCATCAGAGGCTTCTGAGAAAAGCTAAGGCTCATGGTATCGAGGGGAAAGTTTTAAATTGGATAAAATCATGGCTCACCGATAGAACGCAGAGGGTCACCGTAGACGGTGTTAAATCTGAGTGGGACTGTGTAACCAGTGGGGTTACCCAGGGGTCAGTACTAGGCCCACTCTTGTTCATAATCTACATAAACGATCTAGATACTGGGATCAGCAGTGACATAAGTAGGTTTGCTGATGACACCAAAATAGGGCGGCAGATCAATTCAGGGCAGGATGCAAATGCACTACAGGAGGATTTAAATAAACTGCAGGAGTGGTCAGAAAAATGACAAATGAAATTCAACACCAGCAAGTGCAGCGTACTTAATATTGGAAGAACAAATACTGTCAATGTATACAGCCTTAACAACATCAACCTAGAGAAGTTGACTTGTGAAAGAGACTTAGGGGTACTTGTAAGCCCGGACCTACGGCCTAGAAAGCAGTGCGTTAATGTTCGAAATAAGGCAAACAGAGTATTGGGTTTTATACCTGGAAGTGTAAGTAATAGGTGTGCAGTGGTCTTATTGCAACTATATCTTGCGCTAGTCAGGCCGCACCTTGATTATGCGGTTCAGTTCTGGTGCCCTTATTATAGAATGGATATCAATTCACTGGAGTCGGTGCAGCGAAGAATGACGAAAATGATTCGGGGACTTAGAAACCTACCATATCAAGATAGGTTAAAGAAACTAAACTTGCAATCCCTAGAAAGACGAAGAGTGTGGGGATATGATAGAAGTATTTAAGTGGGTGAAAGGAATCAATAAAGGGGACATAGATAAAGTTCTTTTAAAATCCGAGCAGGATAGGACTCGTAGCAACGGATTTAAGTTGGATAAGTTTAGGTTTAGGAGGGAGATAGGAAGGAACTGGTTCACAAATAGGGTGGTGGACGAGTGGAACAAGCTTAGCAACTTTGTAGTAAGTGCTGGAAAGTTTTTAAAGGAGGCCTGATAGATTTATGGATGATAGAGAGTGGTAGTAACTCTCGACAGGAGCTGCCCTGCACAGGCCAACCGGCCTATTGCAGATTCCTTATTTTCTTATGTTCTTATGTGTGAGTGTGGATGAGGGGGTGTGTCATGGGCCTCTGTCTCATCAACAGAACATATTATATAATTGGGTCAATTCATCTGATATTATATTCAGATTCACCCCCTGTAACTTTCCACTGTCTATGAGTAAGACATGAGTTGTACACATGAGAGGGCAACTCTCCAGAGAGGGTAGAAGCCCATCGTTAGCATATCTGTAAGCCCGCACAGCAAGGCCCTTACTCAGTAGTCACTCACAGCAACTTATATCATAAGGACGTGAGCTAAGGTTTATATTACATAAGCGCCGTCCCTTTCTCATTCACTCATATACAGTGGAACTTATGGTTGATCTACACTCAGGAATTATAGATACATTCCTTTTATAATAAAACAAGGAACTACAGTTTGGGTTTCGTTACTTAAACCCAAATAATAAATATATGTGAACGGCCTGGTCAATTGGACAATCAAGCCGATTCAGGTGTGTAATAGTAATAATAAAAATAATAATAATAATAATAATAATAATAATAATAATAATAATAATAATAATAATAATAAACGGTTTATTAATGGAGTTGCAGCCGGTGGCTGAAAATATACAGACTTACATTTGATTTAGACATACAGTAATGATATAATATGAGTTGAATACATATACAGGGCTGTACAGTACATAAATCAGTTGTTGTTTTTTATTTTAACAATAGATGGGATGGTGCTGTTCTTATATCTATCGGTGCGGGCTCTTACGGGCTGAATTTTGTTGTAGTGGTGGACTGCGCGAGGTGGGTGGGGGGCTGCAGGTGGCAGGAGGTGGCGATGACAAGGGTGGTGCAGTAGGGTGTGTGTGCGTGCATGCGTGCAGGAACAAAGGTGTTGGCAGCTTCCACCACTGAACTGATGACCTCACCCTTGTTGCTCACACTTAACGCAACATTACAGGAGATCCTGAACACCAATGCAAATGCATATGCACACTTCAGCCTCGAGTGAATGTACGTAAGACTCAGGTTCTCTTTCAGCCTGCCCCTGGTTCAGACACACTTCCACCATCCATCCAGCTTAATGGTACTACCCTCTCTAATGTTGCCCACTTTCAGCATCTCGGCTCCCACCTGTCCACCACTGCACTCATCGATGAAGAGATTCAACATCGGATCATATGTGCATCTCAAGCCTTTGACAGACTCCGTACCCGTACTACTCGTGTCTTCAGCTGTAGAGAGCTGAAATTATGTACAAAGTTACACGTATATCGGGCAGTGGTCCTCCCCACCCTGCTATATGGCAGTGAGACATGGGTTGTATACAGGAGGCACCTGTAGGAGCATCGAGACTACCATTATCCATGAACAACTACGTTGGACTGGCCATGTTAGCCACATGGCTGACAGTAGACTGCCAAAGCAGCTACTTTTACAGTCATCTAACAAAAAGTAAACGTAATGCCGGCGGCAACTGAAAAGGTATAAAGATAGTCTCAAGACAAACCTGAAAAAATGCCAAATCAACCCCCTCACCTGAGAAACAATTACTCCATACTGTAACAGTTGGAGGAGCACGACACAAGAAGGTGTCAATACTTTCGAATTAGCCCGACTGCAAACCGAGGCAGACAAGCGCCAGAAGGATGCTGCTGCTGCCCCTCCGGCACTAGATGGAGCCATCCACATGTGCAACATCTGTGAATGACTTCCGGTCCCGTATCGGCCTCTTTAGTCACCTTAAAACTCACCAACCTAGGTGACATACCACTCATATCATTGTATGTATCATAGCTGGATGATTGTCATACTCGATTCGGAGTGACAGCAAAGTACAGTGGTCTCTCGATTAACGACGGTCCAATTAATTAAATTTCGGTTGACGAATTAGCTCCCATAAGGATTTTCAATTCCATTAACGAAAGCCTTACGAAAATCACGCTTTGTAGTGCGCATCAGATGATCAGCTAGTCCGCCAATACAGTAATTGGTTCTATGTTTACATTCGTTTCCAGTGGAGTAAATATCAAGAAAGTTGTGCTCTTGAAAATTTAATATTTTTTTACATTAAAATTATTGGTCATCCTGAAATTTAGTTCACATATTGATAATATACAGTGCAGAAATTATTATGAAACATGAAGAAGACATCAGAACGAATGCACTCTGTAAAGAATATGGCATGTCATCATAGACTGCTTCCACCGTCAGCGGTTTGATATGTAAACAAAACTGCAGGGAATACGACATACACACCTCAAAGTAAGCTAAAATACAGTACACGTACTGTACTCTATTGTTTTTTATTTATTATTATACAGTATACTGTACAGTACAGTACTGTATTAAGTTTATATTTAATGTTTTGTTAATTATATTACCGGTACAGTATACAGTACTTTGTATGTATACTTTTTCTGCGAGTTGGAACCAATGACCCAATATCCCATTGAAATAATAGATGCAGTTCACGAAATTTTCGGTTAACGAACGACTCTGTGGAACTAATTGCGTTCGTTAATCGAGGGACCATTGTAGCAATAGTAGTGTGTGTGTGTGTGTGTGTAATAAAAATAATAATAATAATTGACAGTTTATTGAAAGAGCATGGCAACCAGAAGGCTGAAAATATACAGTTACATATTGTAATTAGGGAATGGGTCACTTGATTGACAAATAATATACAAGTAACATATGTGATACAAATTTGAGATATAATAACTTGGTGGGGAGAAGCTCAAACTACAGGGCATTTCAACATAGTGACAGTGCAAAAAGGTAAGATTGGCTGGGAGTGAACACACTGGTTTTACTACGAGTTGTTGATAATATTTACAATGGTTGGGACTGGGCTCTTCTTATAGCAATCAGTACGTGCTAGTATGGGCTGGATGCAGTTCTACTGTCGAACAACTATTCGTGGACGAGGGATCTCGGGTGGAAGTAGGAGTCGAGGATGGTGCAAAAACTTCTCACCAAATTTGCAGACGAGGTCCTGGTGATGATCAGAAAGAGCCGAGAGGGTCAGTGTGTTGAGAGCTTCTTGATATGTGAAGTAGGAAGGGGAGGGAATAATCTTGCACTTTTTCTGGGTGTTTCCATTGTGTGGCATTTAGGGAGGAAGACCAGGCAGGGGAGGCATAGGTGAGCTTAGGAAGTACGAATATATGTGTGTATGTGTGTGTGTGTGTGTGTGATGTTCTTTATGGCAGGAGACTGCACTCAGTGTGGTACTGAATGAAGCAATATCCAAGACACAGAGGCACATGTAACTTGTATCCCTCTTACAGCCGTGCCTCAGGTAACACAGACAGCCGTCTCCTGTCCGGGATTATCTTTCGGCTGTGTTGCATCAAGGTGTTGGTCTGTATACCAAAACTTTACGTCACTTGGCCTGTGGACCCTTTCATCTCCTTGCCTGAGATGCAGCTGAAGGTGTGGCAGAAGGGCCAGAAGCCACCAATGGAGCAGTGGTGGTGGCAAGTGTTGTAGCAGCTGTGGCAGGTGTTGCAGCAGTGATGGCAGGTGTTGCAACAGTGGAGATGTTCGACAGGTGCCTGGCAGCCACGGGCAGTTGTTATGACTTATGAGTGTCAGTTGTATTCCAGTCTCTACAGAATAAACATGTCGCTCGCCACTCAATTCTCCTTACTCCCACACACTGTACAAGGTTTAATGTTTTATTATAATCTTATCATGTTATAATAATTCATTAATATATGTACAGCCACTAAAAAAATTAACATTCCTGGGGAAGGGAGGGGAGGAGGCGATGAATTTCAGAATGAATACTGTGACTCAGTTGTCTCAGTAGCGTCATAAAATTTTCATCCGTTACGTCACATTTCTCACAATTTTGTAAAGATTGATTTTAGAGCGACCAAGGTTGAGTCTACCATGACTATCAATAACAATAACAGTTTCAGAATTCTTCCTTAACAAATTCTAGTTCTTCCAAGCACTCCATCTTTAAAGAAGATTGGTCAATTATCTCAGGCCCTGGTGAAACTTCTGTCTCACAAATGACTGAGAGTGGATCATAATTAGTTTCCTTTTTCACTCCTTCAGAAACACACATCTCCACTGTTGGTTGGCAAGACAAGCTCAAGTCATGGTGCAAATCCTGGCAACTTTCACCTTCATAGTGATGAGAGTTGACCACTTGGTCAGTCTGGTAACATCTCTCTACATGTAATATTAAACTCTCTTTCTCTATAAAGTCTTTCATGCATCTTACACAGTGGAAAGGTTTTTCCGAGTGAACTTTCTTGTGTCTTACTAGGTTAGACCTTTTAAAAAAGCATTGATGACATTCAGAACACTGATAAGGTTTCTCTCCTGTATGAATTCTCTCATGATTTATGAGAGAAGCTTTTTGTGAGAACCTTTTAATACATTTTGTACACTGATAAGGTTTCTCTCCTGTATGAACTCTCTTATGATTATTGAGTGAAGATTTATCTGGGAACGTTTTAAAACAATCTGAACACTGATTAGGTTTCTCTCCTGTATGAACTCTCTGATGATATTTGAGAGATTTTTTAAGCGAGAACCTTTTAGGACATTCTGAACACTGATAAGGTTTCTCTCCTGTATGAACTCTCTTATGATTTACCAGTGAACGTTTTAATGAGAACCTTTTAGGACATTCTGAACACTCAAACGGTTTCTCTCCTGTATGAAGTCTGGTATGTCTGTCCAACTCACATTGTCTTGGAAATCTTTTCGAACATTCTGAACACTGATAAGATTTATCTCCTGTATGAACTCTCTCATGATTACTGAGTGAAGATTTATGTGAGAACCTCTTTATACATTTTGTACACTGATAAGGTTTCTCTCCTGTATGAACTCTGTCATGTTTTATGAGATTATTTTTATGTGAGAACCTTTTAATACATTTTGTACACTGATAAGGTTTCTCTCCTGTATGAACTATCTGATGATTATTGAGTGAAGATTTATTTGGGAATGTTTTAAAACAATCTGAACACTGATTAGGTTTCTCTCCTGTATGAACTCTTTGATGATATTTGAGAGATTTTTTACATGAGAACCTTTCAGGACATTCTGAACACTGATAAGGTTTCTCTCCTGTATGAATTCTCTTATGATTTATGAGTGAAAATTTTAATGAGAACCTTTTAAAACATTCTGTACACTCAAATGGTTTCTCTCCTGAATGACTTCTCATATGTGCTTTTAAGTGACTTTCTTGTGAAAATCCTTTAAAACATTCTAAACACTCAAATGGCTTCTCTCCTGTATGAAGTCTCATATGTCGAACTAAGTGACCTTTTTTGCTAAATCCTTTAAAACATTCTGAACACTCAAATGGTTTCTCTCCTGTATGAAGTCTCATATGTCGCACTAAAGCATCTTGTCTTTTAAAACCTTTAAAACATTCTGTACACTCAAATGGCTTCTCTGCTGTATGTTCTTTCACATGTGTTACATGATGTGATTTTACAGACAATTCTCTGGGAGACTCTGACTGTTCCTCTGAGTGACCTTCCATTATTAAACTGTGTGTTCAAAGGTTTTAGTGACACTTAACTGGCAAACTGTTTCCTCCTACAAGAACTATTAATGTCTCGTTACTGTTAATTATATTTGACAATGAAAACTGAAACATAAATCAATTAGTGAATGTGATTTACTGACACTGATGTAATGATGCTGAGATGGGAGGACAGTGAGGAGGTAAGTGTGATGGAAGATCCAGTTTGTGATGTGACTACACCATTATTAACAAGGTTCCTCTATACCTCTTTGAACTAAATGTGAAAAATGGTGTAAAGAATGAGTTACACATATAACTATACTTGTCATTAACAAACACTGTTTATGACACAACATACACTATAAAAACACTCAACAGGGAAGTGTACAAAAATTATATACTGTACACTATTGTTATATGTACAGTTCCTCTGATGTACAGTAAACAATAATACTCAGGCTGATATACTACTGTACTTGTGATGGCTGGTAAACAATAATACTCAGGCTGATATACTACTGTACTTGTGATGGCTGGTAAACTTTTACTACACGTGACAAAAGTCTTATGAGGGGGTGAATCTATACACAAGTTTTGAATTATTTCAAAACATATTTCCACAAGGAAGAATAATTTCTTGTCTACTTGTAATTCTTTGGTTCAGTTGGTAATACTTTGTCTATGTCCACTATTGTTTACACCTGCACCCAACATAGTGTTCTCACAGTCTACTGCTTCTCTTCCCACTGCCATTTGTTCTTCAGTTCATGTCTGTGGGAAGGAAAGTCAAACTGTTACATATGTCAATGTATTTACATAATATTAAGATGTGGCCTGTATATTCACTTTGTATTAGTCACCGTTGTAAGGGAGCAGTTTTCTATGAAGCCAATACAAAAGCTATACTCGTACAGTATATCATTTGTAATATACAGTGATCCCTTAGTTAACGAGCGCCTCGGTTAACGAATTACCTTCCATAAGATTGTTAACTTCGGTTAACGAGCAATCCTTCGATTAATGAGTTTCTTACGAACACCCTTCAACATGTTTTCGGTTGCATTTGGAGGTCCACTAGCTGTAGTATTAGTCCACCAATACAGTAATCGGTTCTAGGGCTTAAATTCCTAACTATTTTAGTAAATATCAAGAAGTTTGTACTATTCAATAATTTTAAAATTTAATATTAAATTTTTTTGTAATTTTAACAATTATTGAACATAATTGAAGTACAGGAAACTAGTTATTGCGCACCAAACTGCCTGTCAACACACCAAACAGGCACCAGTCTTTGTCTTTTCAGTGGAGGTAACATCTTGCTTGAGATTCTCTTCAACATAAATGCTTTTTTTCTGTGTTTTCAAGCAAATTATTGGTGATTTTGAAATTTATTTTACATATTGACAATATATAATGCAGTGCAGTGTTGATTTAAGGAAAATAATCTTGAATTACACCAAGTGAACTAAAATTTTATGGGTGAAATAGTGCCATGGGGTGATTCTCTTCCACCCCAATGCTTTCTCTTCTCTCTTCTCCTCCACCCCCATTCTAATTCCCATCATCATCATCATCATCATCCAGGAGCTTTCTACATACACACCTCCGTGTACTTTACTACCTTTTTTGTTGAATTTAGGCAATTTTCGGTGAGCTGGAACCAATTACCAAAATCCCATTGAAACAATGGTTTAGGTTAACAAATTTTTCGGTTAACGAGCAACCTTCCGTAACAAATTGTGCTCGTTAACCGAGGGACCACTGTATACAGGTAGTTAATTTTTTTAACCGGATGTGAATTATATTGTTTCTATATAATTTCTAATATTTTGTTATCATATAATATTATGTACAGTATTTTCATAAAAGTTTTGATTTATGAATACATTGATTCTAATTGGAAAAGATGTACAGTACAATGTTTGTTTGTTTAAATTTAGAGCCCTCTTTCTCTGGTATATTATAGCATGCACATGTGAGACAAGGAAAGTCACACCCACACACCCCCAACATGACCCACACACCCCCAACATCACACCCACACACCCCCAACATGACCCACACACCCCCAACATCACACCCACACACCCCCAACATGACCCACACACCCCCAACATGACCCACACACCCCCAACATCACACCCACACACCCCATTATCATCCAATACCAGCACGCACGCACGCGCACACACACACACTACTATTACTTTGCTGTCCCACGAAATCAAGTATGACAATCATAGAGCTATGATGCGAGTTATTAAGGATATCACCTAGGTTAGTGAGTTTTGAGGTGACTAAAGAGGCCAATATGGGATCCGCAGCGTCGGCAGCATTCGTTCCACATGTGGAGGGCTGCATCTAGTGCGGGAGGGGCGTTGGCGCTTGTCTGCCTCGGTTTTCAGTCGGGCTAACTTGAAAGTATTGACACCTTCTCGTGTGATGCTCCTCCAAGCGTTATGATGTGGAGTAATCGACTCCCAGGTGAGGGGGTCGATTTGACACTTTTTAAGGTTTGTCTTAAGACTATCCTTACACCTTTTCAATTGCCCACCGCCGTTATGCTTATTATTCGTTAGGTGACTTTAAAGAAGCTGCTTTGGCAGTCTACTATCGTCCACGCGGGTATTATGGTCAGTCCAGCGTAGTTATTCAAGGATAATGGTAGCCTCGACGCTCCTACAGTTGGTATCAGCAAGGATACTGGCATTTGTTCTCTTGTCTTCCTAGCAAACTCGGAGGATGGAACGTAGACTATGTTGGTGAAAGTTTTCAAGTGTCTTGAGCTGCCTCCTGTATGTGACCCATGTCTCACTGCCATATAGCAGGGTGGGGAGGATTACTGCTCGATATACGTGTAACTTTGTTGAAAATTTCAGCTCCCTACAGTTGAAGACACGGGCACAGAGTCTGCCAAAGGCTTGAGATGCACATCTGTTCCGATACTGAATCTCTTCATCAATGTCTGCGGTGGTGGACAGGTGGGAGCTGAGATACCGAAAGTGGGTAACATTAGAGTGGATAGTACCATTAAGCTGGATGGATGGTGGAGGTTTGGCTGAACCAGGGGCAGGCTGAAAGAGAATTTGAGTCTTACGTTCGTTCACCTCAAGGCCAAAGCGTGCATACGCATCTGTGTAAGTGTTCAGGAGCTCCTGTAGGTCGTGTTCAGTGTGAGCAACAAGGGTGAGGTCGTCTGCAAACTGAAGTTCAGTAATGGAAGCTGCCGACACGTTTGTTCTTGCCTGGAGTTGTCTTATGTTGAATAGATCCCCCTTCACCTGGTACTCGATGTTCACCCCGCCGGCTAAATTGGCACTGCACGAGTAAGGAAGGCAGCCAAGAAAATGGAAAAGAATTGGTCCCAGTACACACCTGTGTTTAACCCCTGTTTGGATGGGGAAGAGCTCAGACTGGGTGCCGTTGTGCAGGGCACTGCCGTTCATGTCATCGTAGAGTTGCCTCACAATGGTGATGAATTTTGGTGGGCAGCCATAATGGCTGAGGGTCCACCAGAGGGCTTCCCTGTTGACCGAGTCGAAGGCCTTGGTTAGGTCGATGAAAGCCATGTACAGGTCACGACGCTGTTCTCTGCACTTTTCCTGTATCTGGTGGGCAGCAAAGACCATGTCAGTGGTGCCACTTCATGGTCAAAAACAGCATTGAGATTCTGGGAGGAAGTTTTCCGCCTCAGGAAGGAGTCTGTTTAGGAGAACTCGGGCGATAATCTTGCCAGTTACGGAGAGCAGCGAGATCTCGTAGTTGCCACAGTCTGGCCGGTCTCCCTTGTTCTTATAAACATTAAGAATGGAAGCATCTGTAAGAGCTTAGGGGATTTTCTTCTTTTCCCATGTATTCTCCAGGAGAGAGAGAGGAGACGGCTGGTAAGCAGAGGTCGTCCTGCTTTATACACCTTGACTGGGATTCCATCAGGTCCTGAGGCTTTGTTATTTTTCATGTTTAATGGCGATAGCTACCTTATCCAAGGATGGAGGGCAGCTGAGGTGGATCAGCTCTCGATGATGGGGGACCTGCTGGGTAGTCAGGACATCCACATCGGTGTTTCAGTTAAGCAATGAATGGTAGTGCTTTTTCCAGCGCTGAAGGCGGCCTTCATTGTCTTTAATTATGAAGTTACCGTACAATGAGCAGAGGGGGCTGCGCCACGAGTGGTTGACCCTTAAAATGTTTCAATGGAATTGAAAATTTGCACATCTTGTGCTGATCTGCATGTTTTTGTGCTTCACATGCTTTATTTTTAAACCAGTCATTCTTTAGATTGCAAAGTTCCCTCTGGGCTGTCGCTTTCTTCTTGCAGAAGGTATCAGCTTTGGTCCGACACTGAGTGTTGTTCTGCCAGTCAGTAAAAGCAGCATGTCAAGGCTAAGGTGATCTCAGACCACCTAGTCAGTGATCATTATGCAATACTTACTGAATACACTGTTGCTGATGTCAAGTGTGAACCCCATCCTAAGCTCAGAATTAACATCCCAGATAATCTTAAAACTGCACTTCAAGGCCTACATCCACAGATGGTATGCTGGATATACACCTGGGTCAGTGGATGAATTTTGCTGTGATCTTGTAAATGTCATTACCACATATTATACCACCTGGGCTAAGTCAAGGAGGGAGGGAAGCACTAAACCTCCTTTGTGGACACATGACCCCATCCTCACCAAAGAAGGAGAGAAGGTAGAACAGCTTGCCAATACTTATAAGCAAAATAAAAATAGCGATAATCTCCTGGCATTCCTCAAAGCTAATAGAGCATTTCATGAACTCAAAGGTCAGGTGAGAAACACCTATTGGGAACAATTCTTACAAAGGATTAATAGAACAACCACTCTAGCAGAAGTGTGGAACAAAATTAGAGCCATTACCAAGTCACTCGCCTCAGTCAAACTTCATCACAGCTTGCAGAATATGCTGACATGCTATTAGACCAATGGTCTAGTGTGTCACAAATCACTTCCCTGCCTCCTGACATACAGCAATATCTTAAAACCACACACATTAATAGGGGTTTCAATATTGAAATAGTCTGTTCCTCACCAGACCTTACTGACCAGTTTCCTATAACGCACCACAAACTAAAAACAGCACTAATAAAAGGTGAATCATCCTCCCCTGGTGAGGATGGCATAACCTATAACACCCTGAGATTGTTAAATGAGATCCCGAACCATCCACTGCTTGATCTGTTTCAAATAAGCCTCACACAGGGTATTCTGCCTAAGACATGGATGTAAAGGCCTGGGACTTAGGGATAGAAATCCCTTACCAGCCTAATCAGGATCTTATAAAAGGAAAGTCAAGGACCATGGTTTTCTGAGGAATAACAAACAATCGCTTGAGATTGACATCTCTTTACTATAAAAATATAACACAAAACTCTGACACCACTCAACAACATAAAATAACAATTACGGGAGTCGAACAATTAATGCAGTCAACAGTTAATGGAAGTCCAACAATTAATGCAATCGAACAATTAATGGAATCAAGCAATTAATGGGAGTCAACAACTGATAATCAAGCAATAAAAGGGATTCAGCAATTAATGGAATCAAACGATGAACAGATATTTCCTACGGCAGTGGCCCTGGGGAAGGTTCTGGAACGCAGTGATCCACTCTCAGGGGGAAGGTCCAGTCAGCTCCTCACTTGTCCTCGGCGTCCGATGTCTTGCTACACAGGCGAAGCACCGGGACACAGACGGTGGAGATGGCGTGGCAGTCGCTGTAGTAGGTGTCCGGAGATTGATATTCGATTTGTGAAGGTCTGGAGAAACAGCCCACGAGTCCAGGACCTATGATGAGATCACAACCAAAATTTGTAAGAACAGCAGGGTAGTGTAGCTGTACTGACGGCTGGGTAGTATCTGACCCGGTGACACTGGTAGCAGCGACGTTCTCACTTCCGTCCAACCCCCCCCCCCCCCCCAGTGGAGGTCTCGCCAGCAAACAAGCGAGAGGGCAGCGGTAACGAGCAGGAAGATCGTTTCCGCCCTTACAATGGACTCATGGAAACATAGTACCAATCCCTAAAGCTAACTCTCCAAATTTCAGGCCCATTTCATTCACATCCTGTATGTGTATAGTCCTTGAAAGAGTTGTTCTCAACCATCTCATGCTTCAAGTCAAAGAGAAACTGGCTCCTAATTTGTATGGGTTCATGCCCGGGCACAGCACACAGACATGCTTTGCAGAATATCTTGTTCACTCAAAAGATAAGACACAAACAGCCTTCATAGACCTTAAATCAGCCTTTGATGTAGCTAATAGAGACATTATACTTGAGCAACTAGCTAATTTGGGCAACCAAGGTAACCTCCTGACTAGGGTGACAATAAAAAGTGAAAGTTTTTATTTTTAGATGGCCATTTGTCCAATACTGCGTACCCATGAAAAAAGAACACAGGCGAAATCCTGGGTCATTTGGACAATATTTAGAGGTGGCTCAAGCCATTTGAAGTTAACACTACTGAAATTATTATTGATTTTTTCTAATTTCTTTATTTATGAACCGATTACTATGAAACTTTGCAGGTATATGTAGAATGCAAATTCAAACTAAAGTTGTTCCTAACATTTTTTCTAAAAATGAGTAATGAGTATTTTGGCTGGTGCAGCTATTGGCAATGCAGAGGGGAGGGAGAGGCGGGTGTCAGTCGGGGTAGGGGGAAGAGGTTGTGTGCCAGTGTCTGACTGGTACAGTAGCATCAGTTGTGTGTGAGACGTGACGGTGGGTGTGTGTGCGTCGCTCTTGTTGCAGTATTACGGTTAGTACCCTTGTCTTTGTCTAAAATCAATGCATCAATTTAGGTATATAACACTTTAAAAACTTTATACAAGTGATCTTGCATGCCGTATGCTTTATGGGTGCTGTTGTTTGCATAACAGTAACAACATAAGTTCCATAAATGTTTTTGTTTGTTTCAGGTTCAATGGCGAGTACACGTTCAAAAACTGAAGTTTGGCTCATTGGTCAACACATAACCGAAATCACGGGTGCACAACTTCCTTCAAGAGGAGATGTTCTACGTCTGTTTTTCCATGGTCACAATGAACATAAGAAAACAGTGAATGATTCTGCGAGTGAAGTTGCAGCATCGGTTATTAGTTTCTGGAATAAAGCACGGATTCCTACCATAACTGAGAAGAGTATTGGACGAAAGGTAGTGGATCTTTTTTTAATGTGGAAGGGACTTAAGAAAAACTGCACTCGCACTACAGACACACAACGTAAGAAAGAGGAAACTTTTTGTGATGAGTTAGAGGACCTCTTCGATGTTGCCCACCCCAAGGCAATGCAGCTCTTGACCATCAAAGAAGACCGAGCATTCCTGGCAGCGCAACGAGAAAAAGGGAGAAGAGGTGTAATGGCAGGAGTAGACAAAAAGATTGCTTGTTCCATGAAGCGTCGGGAAGAAAGCAAGAGTAAGCAATCTCTACAACAGAATCAAGCCAGTTCTGCTCTTGAATATGATGAGTTGGGTTCTTCGTCTGAAACAGAATCACAATCAAGCTCGTCATCATCTACAAGTTCCCTAGCGATATCACCAGTGGTATCTTCTTCCAATCGTAAACGTGCTACTCTCAAAGTTATCACCCCTGAATTGTCAAGTACATTGGACCGCACTGGGATCAGTCACCGCTCTGCTCTCCGGATCGTCAGTGCCACGGCTGCTAGTCTAGGTCATGACCCAATGGAACTAGTTTTAAACTATGAGACAGTGCGTACTTCGCGAGCGACCCACCGTTCTGGGATTGCCAACGAAATTAAAGAAAAATTTCAACCTAGTGAAGTGCTCACTGTGCACTGGGATGGAAAAATTATTCCTGATGAACAAGGAGCGAGTGTTGACCGAATCGCCATTCTTGTCTCCGGAATCAATACTGAAAAGCTGCTTGGTGTCCCGAAACTATTGTCAGGGACTGGACAGGCCATTGCTACAGCAGTCAGTGCAGCGCTGGAAGAGTGGAAAATATCAGAGAATGTTTCGGCACTCAGTTTTGACACAACAGCTTCAAACACTGGGCACTTGTCGGGGCATGTGTCATTCTGGAGCAGAAACTCGGCCGCCGTCTTCTGCATCTCGCGTGTCGTCACCACATCCTTGAGCTTGTTGCCGAGAAAGCGTATGTGGAATGCATGGGGCCTTCCTCTGGACCAGATATTACTCTCTTCTCTCGCTTCAAGCATAAGTGGAAGGACATCAGTCAAGATGACTACAGCCCTCTCTCAGACCTCCCTCCAAGTTTGTACGAGAAACGTGATGACCTCATCTGTTGCTGGAAACATCATCTGGGCAAGAAGCAGCAGCCACGTGATGATTACCGTGAGGTACTGGAGCTAGCAATCAGGTGTCTCGATGGAGCTCTACCCAAGTTTAATCTCCGACGGCCCGGAGCACTTCACCGAGCACGGTGGATGGCTAAGCTCATTTATGTCATGAAGATCCTGATTTTTGCTAATCAGTTTAAACTAACTGCTCGTGAGACATTAGGCTTGAAACGATTCACATTCTTTGTGCTAGAGGTGTATGTCAGTGCATGGTTCACGGCCTCCGTTCCAGCCTCCGCTCCTGCTAATGATTTGCGGCTCCTCCAAGACCTGTCAGAGTACCACGACGTCAAAATATCAAGAACATGTCTCACAGTCTTCGGTCGTCACCTGTGGTACCTCAGTGAAGGCTTGGTGGGTCTTGCACTCTTCGATCCACAAGTTAATGCAACAATGAAGACAAACATAGTTCGGGCAATCGTTGAGAGGAAGGCGACCGAGGATTCACCAAAACGTGCTGCTCTTCCTGCCACATCTTCCCTTCCCACAAAGCAGCTCTCAGACTTTGCTTCTAGAGGATCAAACTTTCTATTTGAAAGTCTCAAAATGAAGACTTCTTTTTTGTCCAAGGAACCTGACACATGGTCTGATGATGAAGACTTCAAAACTGGCGTCGCAGTTGTGGGTGGTCTCAGAGTCATCAACGACACTGCAGAGAGAGGGATTGCCTTGATACAGGCATTCAACAGCAAGATCACGAAGAGTGAAGACCAGCGTCAACATCTGCTGCAGGTTGTTGAAGAGCAGAGGCGGTCACAACCAGGGACATCAAAACAGGACCTTACAAGCAAAAAGTGAAAACAATGAATGGGTTGTCCACACCTCTCCCACCCATTGATGTAAGCGTGTTCACTGCAGTTTCATTTTAAAAAGGAATTAATCATTTATATGTACAGTGTACACATAAACTTGCTCAATATGTAAATTTTAAAATAAACCGGCATATTATGAATATTTGTATTTTTTGCCTATAAGGATAAAACTTCAATTGACTTGAGCTACCTCTAAATATTGTCCAAATGACCCAGGATTTCGCCTGTGTTCTTTTTTCATGGGTACGCAGTATTGGACCAATGGCCATTCCATTTAATCAATTTTAGAAATTCACCCCTATGCACTATTGTCACCCTACTCCTGACATGGATAAAGGGTTATCTGTCCAACAGGCATGCCAGTGTTCTGTTTAGGGGAGTCAAAAGTGCCAGAATGAGATCATTTGAGCTTGGCATGCCTCAGGGAGAAGTGTTAAGTCCTATGCTCTTTAATATACTGATGCACAAGCTTATTGCTGACATTCCAGTTCAGCCCTTAAGAAAAATAAGGATCTACATGTCACTAAAGCAGATAAAGCCAACACAGTAGTGATTTTAAACAAAGATGACTATATCTCTAAAATGAATGACCTTTTATGTGATACTACAACATATTCTAAACTCATAAATAATCCTCTCAACACTGTCAACACCCAGTTCAACAAAAAACTGAAGTCCCTATTGAGAGGCAAAGCTATTCTCATTAAACATCTTACTTCAACGTCCCCTCCACTGCCATACATGTACGGTGTAATCAAGACCCACAAGCCCAATAACCCAGCAAGACCCATCATTAGCTCAGTTGGGTCAATCTCTTATAACTATCTAAATGGTTAGTTTCTTTACTAAATCCCCTAGTTGGCAACATTTCTCACTCCAATATCAAGAATAATATGGATCTGGTTGATAAACTCAATAACTTACACATTAATCATGATTTTAAACTGGTCAGCTTTGATGTAACATCACTCTTTACAAAGGTCCCAGTTGATGATTTACTAGAGTTCCTCATAGATTCCCTGGATGACATTTCACTGCCCGTCTCGAAAGACGACTTCATTGAACTCATCAAACTATGTATTAAGGATTGCAAATTCGAATTCAATGGGGAATATTATGCTAAAAAATTTGGTATGGCAATGGGTAATCCACTCTCACCTGTATTAAGCAACCTATGTATGGAATTCTTTGAAAAGAAACTATTAAGTAATATTTTACCACCTTCAGCAGTCTGGTTTAGATATGTTGATGATGTATTATGTCTCTGGCCATGTAATGAGGACCTAAAAGCTTTCCTGCCACAACTTAACAACTTAGCCCCCTCGATCAAATTCACTGTGGAATTAGAGCAAGACTGTAAATTGCCATTCCTAGACTGTCTGATACACAGAATAGGTAACACTTTTAAGTTCAGTATTTATAGAAAGCCAACTAATGTGTGTTCATACATTCATTATTATTCTGCCCACCATAATAAAGTCAAACAGTCAGTATTTTCAACAATGTTTTTACGTGCCTTGAGAATTTGCAGTCTGGAATTCATCGATGAGGAATACAAATATATATATAATATTGGCTCAAACCTTAAATACCCTAGATCTTTCATAGACAAATGCCTAAACATTACTAAGAAAACTTTTTATAGAACTGATCCCAAGCCCACCCATGACCATAAGAATATCTTAATATTACCATTTCACAAAAATTTCTCACACATTCCTTCACAACTAAAAACCTGGAACGTCAATGTGGCATTTAAAAACTCATGCACTGTTAAACAAATGTTAATCAAGAACTCCCCCAACAACACAATTGGTTGCATTAATAAAGTTCCTTGCAAGGAATGTAATATGTTTTACTTAGGCCAGACAGGTAAAGATCTTGCAACTAGAATTAAACAACACAAATACAGTGTTAGGACAGGCCAGGAAGCCAATGCTCTGTTTGTTCATTTGAGGGATAACAAGCATTGCATTGACTGGGATAATGCCTCCTCAATATTACCATGTAATTCAATTGATAGTAGGAACATCATAGAATCTAGTCTTATTAAACATACCGAAGCATTCAACATGAATTTGAGTAACGGCATGTACAAGCTGGAAAATTTTGTAATTAAGAAGATTTGTGATCAGGTGAGAAGGCCTGGTCACCTGACCATCTGACCTGACCACCAACCATTGTGTGCTATTTAAAGATTAGTAGGGTCATTACCTAATACCTGACCATTGTGGACCTGGTCTCACCCTTCTCTGTATATATACACCTTGATTTGTATTTCTTTCCCTAGTCTGCACTCACCCCTGAAGATGTGAATTACACGAAAGCGCTTGGGAACTTCGTGTATTCTTCTTTCCTTGTGGTTATCAGCATATATATATATATATATATATATATATATATATATATATATATTTTATGAAATCCACATGAAACGTGGATAGATAATTGATAAATCCACGGGAAATGGAACAACGGAGTACCTTTTCCGTGTGATTTATCATGATATATATATATATATATATATATATATATATGTAACCGGTCGGAATTTACTGGACTTTAATTTCTCACTTGACTTGGGGTTTATTTAAAATTAATAGATGGTAATGGCAGTGGAAGCGCCCCTTTGAGAAAAATCCCGAACCAGCACAAGAACACTTAAATCTACTAAACAAAATGAATTGTCCGTGACCCGTGGAAGGATAGCGTCTGTGACTGGGATGAATGAGACACACTGTTAAAATTAGACACCTATATTCCCTCCAACACTACAAACACAATCAAATAATGGTACATCAATATGCGCACCTCTTAACTTGAGCTTAAAACACTACTCTGGGGAATAATAGTTATACATGATATAGAAATTATTAGAAACTCAGGCAACAATAAATTTGGAGTATTAAGAACTGTTGCTTGCCCACATGAAACAGGCCTTAAAGGCTTTCACACAATAATATCAGTCACTTAGGAAATGGTATTAAAAAATAAGAAATTAAATACTCTACAATGAATAGGCCTTAAGGGCACTCAACAAAATTATAGCACCCCAACAGATGCACACTTCCTAACCTAACCTAACCACTACTCTGGGGAACAAGGTTATACCTGAGATCAGAATTATGAAGAACAATCAGAGGCATTAAAAGAATCAAATCACAGTATCACTCTGGTTCCACTTAATGGCACAAACATTCAAAACAATATTATCAAAATTATTTAGAAACTATTAAACTACACACGTCAAGATAATATCAGTCTGAGGAATGGTGTTAACTACACCCGTAATAAGGGAGGGAAAATGCTCCTCTAGGTATCTCCTAGAGACCTAGACTCACAGTCTCAGTGTATGACCATTAGTTTACTCAGGTAGCCTCAGTGTACTCCCAGTGCGTCCATAAAGCGGAAGGGAGTGAGCCAATCAGACCTTGTACAGTTGAGAGAAACTTTAGCTTCCCGTTAGCAAGAGGGTTTCACTAGCTGCTCGGGACATGTGGTGATGTGCACCGGAGTGGTAAGAACTGATCACCCACTGCTGATGCTGGTCCCGTGTCGTTTTAGTTATCGGGAGCACTCGTTCACTCAAGAGATCCTTTGTTACCCCGCTAAACAGTGACAGGCCTACACTGATCGGTCCAATGGCGACAATCGCCACCCTCAATCATCAACGGCAGTCTCAAACGGCAGTCAATCTCTCGCAGTCAACTCTGGTCAACTCCGGTCAAGTGGGTTCTGACGGAAACCTTGTTATACTGCCATCGCGCAGCACAGGTGACTAGGCCACGTGACTATTTCTGTGACAGACGCGCAGGGACATCTTGTCTGTGTGAATGCTTCCCGCAACTGAGAGAGAGGCAGCGTCGCGTCCTCTCAAGGCGTTAGCTTAGGTCTACGTGACATATTTTCCGCCTAACTAATAACTCCTTGGGACACCCGTAACATTATTCAGACTGCTAAATGATCTATAATAATTTCAAATTCAATAATGGTCCCTTAACTTCATGAATCGCATCATTATTAATTCGGTAAATTACATTTAATATCATATAGGCCTAGTTCCGCAATCTCTCGCTACGAGCAGGCAGCGCTCTTTTCCCTCCCGCGACCTTGAACGCTCAGTGTTGCCAATGGCGGGGCATTCGAAATTACTCTGAAATTTCTGAGTTTTACATATATATATGTATCAGGGTTGTTATGATTTAAATCAGAGTAAAAAAATCATGATTTATATCAAAATAATTTTTTTACTAATAACTATTTTCTCTTTTTATTCTACATGATTGAAAAGTACAGCTAGACCCCGACTTACGACGGGGTTTGGGACCCAAATCCAGGTCGTAAGTCCGAATGGTCGTAAGTCCGACATAGATAAAAAAATAAATAAATAAATAATTTTTTTTTAAATAAAAAATCTACAATGAAATACAGTACAGTGAAAGTAATAAATAATGAGGAATGGATACAGTGTGACTGAGCACTTACCTTTAATGTAGTCAGCTGAATGCACATGGAGCCCCCATAATTTTCTAATTATACATGGAGACTACATTAACTGGAAACGTTAAGGTATAGAAAATGCGTGTGTCATTTGGGGGGGGGGGGGGGGGGATGGTCACAACTGCGGAGGTCGTAAGTCCGGACGGTTGTAAGTCGAAGCAATCGTAAGTCGGGGTCTAGCTGCAAATGCAGTGCAGCAGGCTAATAACATCAAGATGATTAAAATGCTAAGACCAGGATGTGTTCCACCTAATAGACATCAAATTGGAGGGTCTCTTTTGGATCAAGCCTACGATTCAGTGATTAAGAATTATTCAGAAGAACTTAGTGGGAAAACAGTTTGCATGGCCATAATGAGCCTATAGTATGTATAACTTTAACAGCGGACAACTGTATTCATCTTGTTGACTCTATAGACACAGAATCAAGACACACAGCTGAATATCTGTTGAAATTAGCTGAATGTGCTACAAAAATGTGTGAAGACAAATTTGGATGCACAGTAAGAAGCTGTGTAACAGATAATGCTGCTAATATGGCAAAAATGAGAAGTGAATTCGGAGAAAATAAATCCATTATAACATATGAAGCACATTACTGAAATCATTAAGTACTTCAGAAATCATCACATCCCAGGATCTTTGTATAGAAGAGCAGGAGGAACAATGCTAGTAATGCCATCAGACACACGATGGAACACAGTGACAGATTCTATTGAATCTTACTTAAAGAACTGGGAGACCCTTGTCAAAGTGTACAAAGAAAATAGTGAAGACACTGATAAGAAAATTGAAAGGAAAGTTAATGATAAGGCATTAAAAAGAACTGCAAAAGACTATTTAGAGAGACTTAAGCCTATTGTTGTGGCATTGGACTGTGTCCAGAGAGAACATACCCTATTAAGTGATGCTGTAGAAATCTGGGTAAAACTGAAAACTGATATTAAGGAGTATTTAACAGATAAGAAGGATATGGATAATTTTGAAAAAAGAATCAAAGTAGCATTGACACCTGCCCATTTTCTAGCTAATGTGATAGATCCAAGGCATCAGGGCAGACATCTGACTCCTGAGCAGCGAGACATTGCAGAACAGTATGTGTGCGAGTCTCTTCCACATTACCTTTCAACATTAATGTCCTTCCATGGAAGAAGTGCACCATTTAAAGAGGTCTATTTTGGTAAAGATGTTGTAAAATCTCTCTCACCCCTTGCTTGGTGGCAGTATTTTGCCAATGATATGACAGAAAATGTAATGGATGTTCCTAGGCAATTATTTACAGCTGTTGCATCATCAGCAGGGGTTGAGAGAATGTTTTCCACATATAGATTTGTACACTCAAAGGTAAGAAATCGCCTAGGACAGGAAAAGGCATCTAAGCTTGTCACAGTACATAAGCATTTCAATGTTCAACTAAGCTAATTTAAATGTTTTGAACTATTTTTGTTGTTTACAAAATGAGAATATTATTCTGTTGACTTGAAGAAGTTAAGTTATTAATTTTTTAAACACTGTAATCCTATAAGAGCAGTTATGTTAAATTTCATAATTACGTTTAGATTTGTGCTCTCAAATGTAAGATATGTGTTATATTCCATTGGTACATCTACTGCATAAATATCTTAATGCCAATTTTCTGTTTATTATCCAGAATAAACTTTGGTTGAAATATACTGTTTTTATGGTTTAAAAATAATATTTTAATGCAATTAGTAAAAAAATGAAAACAAATTTAAATAAAAAAAATCAATTTAAATCAAAACCGATTTTTTTTTTTAAATCATGATTTTTTCCAACCCTGATATATAGACAGTATCTACCAAATGATGCAATTTCACTGTGTTCTATAGAGTACACTGTCGTAGCTTGTACCTTTTTTTTTTACCCAACCGAAGCTAACCTAACCAAGTCCAACCCTACCTAGCCTTAACTAACCCAACTTAACATAACCTTAACATAACAAACAACATTTTATAGAGGACACTCTTAGTTTGTGCTAAACCCAACTGCCGAGAAGACACGGCAGTGCGCACCTTAGGCGCCTAAATATTTACCAAATGAAGCATTTGAACAAGAAATTATTATCATATCAGCACTCACTGATGAAAAGTGTACAGAAATAAACGCTCTTTTTCGTTATCCATCCACCAACATTTTTCACATGGAAAAATAAATTTGTTGATAGTTTTCTTGCTGTTTTAAAATGATTCTGACATTAATCTTTGGTGCAAATAACTTTTTTTTAGTTAGATCAGGTTGGTTGGTTGGTTCCTTTGGTATGAGAATAGGTTAGGTTAGGTTATGCTAGGTTAGGTTATGCTAGGTTAGGTTAGGTTATGCTAAGTTAGGTTAGGTTAGGTTAGGTCAGGTTGGTTGGTTGGTTCATTCCTTAGATATGAGAATTGGTTAGGTTAGGTTATGTTATGTTAGGTTGGTTGGTTCCTTTGTTATGAGAATAGGTTATTATTGGTGGGTTTTACTCAAATCTGACCTTAATTTTTTGTGCAAATTAATTTTTTTTTTGGCCAAAAATGTACATTTTCATTTTAATAGAAACCGTTAATTTGCACAAAAATGGAGGTTAGGTTTGTTTTTGATACCCACAAATGTAAAGTCTTTTCCGCATTAAGAACATTTGCTATAGAATTTCTACGTAACCACGGTGTTCTCCCTAAGTCTATAGAGTGCCCTCATTGTAAATTTAGAAAGGTCAAGGATCAGTGGTTTTAAAATTGGCCAAGAAAGGTTGTAAAGAAGATAAAAACGACATTTTGTAAATATATGATCTCGGACTTCTAACTAAGGTATTGTAGTCTTGGACATGGCACGGCCCAGAGGTTTGGTTAGATGACTCGTTTTCGTGTTCTACCCCCACCCAAAACCCTGATTTCACAAGCTTCCCCCATTATCTTTGGGGCAGGGGTGGGGTGGGGATCAATTTCCGCCAAAAATAAAGGTCATATTCATTTACAAAACACAAAAATACACTAGAAAAACATAGTGGTCAACCCCTAAGGATTCATGTCCACAAGTAAACATTTACCCCAAATACATATTAAAAATATATTTTTGAGTCGCTCGGTGATTTTAGTAATAAGAGTAACATCTTACCAACTTGTACCACTGGTCCAGTCTTGTTCTTGTAAGTTGTTGTAAAAGTTGTAAGTCAACTTGTGGTCCAGATCGTCCAGTCTTCTTGTTGTGACTTGTAAGATGGTTCTTGTGCCTCGTCTTCTTCTTTAGTCTTATTATATTTATAGTATATTTTTACTTATTTTTATTTGGTATTGTTAGTTTTATTTATCTTAAAGTGTTAATATAATAAGTTGTTGGCGGTAGAGCGTAACCACAGCGGCCTCTTTACACTGTGTCTCGGGCAGTGTTGCCAGGTCAAAGACTGACCAACCTGTCCAATTTATAACGAAAAGTAGCCCAAAAAATAGCCCAATGTTAAAACTTAATTTTCATTTATTATTATTATTATTATTATTACTGGGCCCACTCTTGTTCATAATCTATATAAACTATCTAGATACTCGGATCAGCAGTGACATAAGCAAGTTTGTGGATGACACCAAAATAGGGCGGCAAATCAATTCAGGGCAGGATGCAAATGCATTACAGGAGGATTTAAATAAACTGCAGGAGTGGTCAGAGAAATGGCAAATGAAATTCAACACCAGCAAGTGCAGCATACTTAATATTGGAAGAACAAATACTGTTAACGTATACAGCCTTAACAACATCAACCTAGAAAGGTCGACTTGTGAAAGAGACTTAGTGGTACTTGTAAGCCCGGACCTACGGCCTAGAAAACAGTGCGTTAATGTTCGAAATAAGGCAAACAGAGTATTAGGTTTTATATCTAGAAGTGTAAGTAATAAGAGTGCAGAGGTCTTATTGCAACTACATCTTGCGTTAGTCAGGCCGCACCTCGATTATGCGGTTCAGTTCTGGTGCCCCTATTATAGAATGGATAGCAATTCACTAGAGTCGGTGCAGCGAAGAATGATGAAAATGATTCCAGGACTTAGAAGCCTTCCATATCAAGATAGGTTTAAGAAACTAAACTTGCATTCCCTAGAAAGACAAAGAGTGCGGGGAGATATGATAGAAGTATTTAAGTGGGTGAAAGGAATAAATAAAGGAGATATAAGTTCTTATAATATCCGGGCAGGATAGGACTCGGAGCAACGGATTTAAGTTGGATAAGTTTAGGTTTAGGAGGGAGATAGGAAGGAACTGGTTCACAAATCGGGTGGTGGACGAGTGGAACAAGCTTAGCAACTTTGTAGTAAGTGCTGGAACTCTGGAAAGTTTTAAAAGGAGGCTAGATAGATTCATGGATGATAGAGAGTGGTAGTAACTCTCGACAGGAGCTGCCATGCACAGGCCAACCGGCCTATTGCTGACTCCTTATTTTCTTGTGTTCTTATGTGCGAATGAGGGTGTGTGAGTATGATATGTGTGTGTGTAATAATAATAATAATAATAATTAACGGTTTATTGAAAGAGCTTGGCAGCCAGAAGGCTGAAAATATGCAGTTACATATTCGGGGAATGGGTTTCGAATTACAAATAATATACAAGTAACATAAGTGATACAAATAAGATATATAATAACTAGATGGGGAAAAGCTCAAACTAAAGTGCATTTCAACATAGTGACAGTGCAAGAAGTATTATTTACTGGGAGTGAATACACTGGTTTATTACAAGTTATTGATAATTTTTACAATGGTTGGGACTGGGCTGTTCTTATAGCGATCAGTTCGTGCACGTGTGGGCTGGATGCGGTTGTGGTGTGTGTGTGTGTGTGTGAGGATGTGGATGAGTTTTTGTGGATGAGGGTGTGTGAGTGTGGATGATGGTGTGTGAGTGTGGATGATGGTGTGTGAGTGTGGATGAGGGGGTGTGTGTGTGGATGATGGTGTGTGAGTGTGGATGATGGTGTGTGAGTGTGGATGATGGTGTGAGTGTGGATGAGGGGGTGTGTGTGTGGATGATGGTGTGTGAGTGTGGATGAGGGTGTGTGAGTGTGGATGACGGTGTGTGAGTGTGGATGATGATGTGTGAGTGTGGATGAGGGGGTGTGAGTGTGGATGAGGGTGTGAGTGTGGATGAGGGGGTGTGAGTGTGGATGAGGGTGTGCGGGTGTGGATGATAGTGTGTGAGTGTGGATGAGGGGGTGTGAGTGTGGATGAGGGGGTGTGTGTGTGTGCAGGAACAAAGGTGTTGGCAGCTTCCACCACTGAACTGCAGTATGCTGATGACCTCACCCTTGTTGCTCACACTGAACACAACCTACAGGAGATTCTGAACACCAATGCAGATGCATATGTACACCTCAGCCTTGAGGTGAATGTACTTAAGACTCAGATTCTCTTTCAACCTGCCCCTGGTTCAGACACACCTCCACCATCAATCCAGCTTAATGGTACTACCCTCTCTAATGTTGGCCACTTTCGGTATCTAGGCTCCAATCTGTCCACCATTGCAGACATCGATGAAGAGATTCAACATCGGATCAGATGTGCACCTCAAGCCTTTGACAGACTCCATACCCGTGCCTTCAGCTGTAGGGGGCTGAAATTATCTACAAAGTTACACGTTTACAGTGGTCCCTCGGTTAACGAGCACAATTCGTGTAGTCAGTGCACCACTGAACTTGTTGAAATTTCGTCTTTTGATGTGGAAATTCATGTTATTTTCATAACTAATTTGTTATACAAGTGTACAATTGTAACAATGAATCGTCAAAAGCTTGTGAGAAAGCTAATAACCCCTGAAACTAAGAAAAAAATTATAAATAAACAGACAAAGTGCCTGTGAGACAGTCACCAAAGAGGGCTAGGAAGGATGACTCCTCTCCTTCCACCTCTTCTCCATAATTATCTCCTCCCCCCTCCCCCTCCTGTCCTGCATGCGAACAACACTAAGGTAAGATAAAGTACCGTATTTTTTACAATTTCCACAGAAATTTTTCAGTGTTAAGTGGTTGTATTTGGGGGCCTCGAACGGATTAATCCTAAAACGAACGAGGTTCTAGAACCAATTAGATTCGTTATAGCATACCCCACTGTGTAAAATATATTTCAAAATGACCAATAATTTGACTGGAAACACAGAAAAAAAGCATTTATGTTGATGTCTCAAACAAGATGTTCCTTCCTCTGAACTGGTAAACAAACTGACGCCAAGCTTGGTGTATTGGGTGGGTGTTTGGCGCGCAAAACACTAGTTTCCTGTACTTCAATTATGTTCAATAATTGTTAAAATGACTAAAAAATTTTATATAAAACTTTTAAAATTATTGAATAGTACAACCTTCTTGATATTTACTAAAATGGTAAGGAATTTAAGCCCTAAAACTGATTACTGTACTGGCAGACTAATACTACAGCTGGTGGGTAGCCAAATGCAGGCGAAAACATGTTGGGAAAAATTCGTAAGGAATTCGTAAACCGAGGGCTTGCTCCTTAACCGAAGTGAAGAATCTTATGGAAGGTAATTAGTTAACTGAGGGATCACAGTACAGTGGTCCCTCGATTAACGAATGGTCTAATTAACGAAATTTCGCTTTACGAATTAGCTCCCATAAGGATTTTCAATTCCATTAACGAATAAAACTTCGATTAACGAAAGCCTTACGAGAATCACGCTTTGTTGTGCGCATCAGATGATCAGCTAGTCCGCCAATACAGTAATTGGTTTTATGTTTACATTCATTTCCAGTGGAGTAAATATCAAGAAAGTTGTGCTCTTGAAAATTTAGCATTTTTTTACATTAAAATTATTGGTTATTCTGAAATTTAGTTCACATTTTGATAATATACAGTGCAGAAATTATGAAACATGAAGAAGACATTAGAACCAATGCACTCTGTAAAGAATATGGCATGTCATCATTAACTGCTTCCACAGTCAGCGGTTTGATATGTAAACAAAGCTGCCGGGAATACGACATACACACCTCAAAGTAAGCTAAAATACAGTACTGTACTCTATTGTTTTTTATTTATTATTATACAGTAGGGTGTGTCATAGGAGGGAAGATCAGCTAAAACTAATGGCCCATCACTTTTTTGGTAGATTTTAGTGTATATAAACAGAAAATAATTTCAGTTTCAATATTTTGCAACCTTTTGCTAGGTAAATTTTAGCGTGAAATTTATCGAAAATCTAACGTACAGCTGCATTAGTGCATTACAATTAAATAGTGAACATTGCTTTCTGACTTCATTCTTTAACAACCCAACTAACAATATTTTTTTCTGTTTCAGATTCTGATGCATTTATAAGTTGATAATATTTGTGATGGCTGCTTGTGTCAGGACGAGGAACCAAAAATCCAGCCATCTCAGTCACTATCTTGGGTCTGGGAGAGAGCTCCTGAAGTCGGAGTTGCCTACATTGAGAGATGCTTTGAGATACGGTGTTTTAATCAGGCAAATCAGTGAAAAGAATCAAAGAACTTACACAAACAAAGACATTGCCTGTGATATGGCCAAAGCTGTCTTGGCACAGTACACTCTGGCTAACGCTCAGTTCAAGCCTCCAGTCATAACAAGTCAGAAGAAGATTAGTGAGAGACTGCTAGCCAGTTGGGAAAAGGCAAGAGATATCTCTCTTGGGAGAGGAAAACTTGCAGTTAAGGACAGCTTTGCCAAGCAACTGGACCAGTTATTTGACATAATTACTTGCAAGTGCCCAATTGTTCTCTGTCCTGAGTTTGGATGCGATCGTGACTGTAAATCCGAGGCCCACATCTCCTGTATTTGCAAGCGTGAACTGAAGATTCCTGTGATCGAACTGGCATTTGTCAAAACACAGAGAGAGAAGACTGGCAGTATAGGGGCTCTCATGATTTCTAGCCAAGATATTCCGGAGTCCAAGAGGCAGGAGGCTGCCACAGAGAGGCAGAAGAGGAGAAGAGTTGCCGAGGAAAAGAGACTTGAGAAGGCCCAGGGTGAGGTTAAAAAGGCCGATGATTGGAGTCAAGCTGATTCAGAGTTTAATGACTTCCCCATGGCTGATCCGAGTACTGACCAGGAGAATGGTGACTTTGTCCCTAACCCAGAAAATAATAATCCCAAACCTCCCAGGCATAAGATTCGAAATAGGAAAGATATCCCGAGCATAGCTCTGGCCAGCATGCGACACCACACTGGTCTCAGAGAAACTGCAGAGATAGCAACAGCTGCCTGGATTGACGGTGGTTTGATAACACCTGATGATGTTCACCTGGTGATAGATCATAACAAAGTAAGGAGAGCTCAGGAGAAACTTGTCAGTAACCTAGAAGAGGAGTTTGATAAGGGGATAAGAGAAAATGGAATCAATTGTTTGTTCTTTGATGGGAGAAGGGATGACACTAAAGCGTTCATGAAAGTTGGAGATTCTGACAAGTTGTTCCCTGCCATGGTGAAGGAGGAACACTACTCCTGCTGCAGTGAACCAGGAGGGAAGTATTTGTGGCAGTTCACTCCAGAGAAAGATGACATCAGGAAACCAGCTGAGATAGTGGCAGATAACATTGTGAACTGGCTCAGAGAGAGGAACGTAGACCAGACCCTGCAGGCCATTGGAGGGGACAGCACCAACATGAACACAGGGTGGCAAGGGGGGGTCATACAGTGGATAGAGCGGAAGATTGGGAGGAAGCTGGTCTGGATTGTTTGTGACCTCCACACCAACGAGTTGCCACTCAGACATCTGATCCAGGAGCTGGATGGCAAGACTCTTTCAAACAACAGATGGTCTGGTCCTCTTGGCAAGATGCTGGACTCTACCACTGAGTAAAAAATAAATCCGAGCTTTGAAAAAATCACAGTTGGCCCTCCACTCGTTGAGCTTGCACATACTGTCATTGACGACCTGAGTACTGACCAGTACTATGGTTACATGATTTGCAGTGCCATCAAAACTGGGGTCATGCCTGATAGACTTGCTTACCTGCAGATAGGTCCAGTCTCACATTCTAGGTGGCTCACAACGGCTCTCAGGTTCTGCAGAATTTGGGTCGCTCATCATAAACTGAAAGGGAACCAGCTTCACAACCTGAGACTTATTGTCCAATTCATCGTGAGTGTCTACTTGCCAAATTGGTTCAACACCAAGGTCAAGTCATTGTTCTCCGAAGGTCCGAGGCATGTTCTCTTCCAGCTTGAGCTCCTGAGGAGTCAGCCAAGGAAGGTTGTTCAGATTGTGGAGCAGACTGTGAGGAGATCTTCCTGGTATGCTCATCCCGAGGCAGTTCTGCAGACAATGCTCTGCAGTAAGGATGAGGAGGAGAGTAGAGTGGCAGTCAAAAAGATCTTGGATATGAGACTTATGAGAGGATCTGGGCATGACGAATCAGTTGGTGACGATTCCTTCAGGGTCAGGAAGACTCCTGAAGTCAATCTAGGTGCCAAGACCCTCACTGATCTCATAGATCTGGATAACATCCAGGCTGGCAGTGAGCCCCCTCTTACCTGCAGCCTCACCAATGTTCAAGTCAGAGCTTTCCTGGACAACCCCATGCATGTCCCTGCCTGGCCCTCGCACACGCAGAGTGTAGAGCGTTGTGTACAGCAAGTGAGCGAGGCCAGCAGTCACGTGTACAGCCAGGAGAGGAGGGAAGGCTACATCCGAGCTCAGGTGGTCAGCAGGGAGGTGATGAGTAGAAACAGAAGCAAGAAAGACATGTTCTCTATGGTGTGCAGCAACACCGGGTCGTAGTAGTAAAACCGGTTTTTGTATTTGATGATTTTGTTTTCTAAAGGAATATTAAATTTAATAAATGTGTGAAGATCATTCGTTTCACTATTCTGGATCATTTTCATCCTAATAAATTAACCTGATACATTTACTTTACTTTAAATAAGCTATTTAGTGGTGTTGGTAAAAGGGTGGGAATACTGAATTTTCATAAGATTTCAAGTTAAAATTTACCGAGCAAAAAATGAAAACTTTTAAAATCTGAAGATATCACATGATTCTGCACATAGAACTACACCATTAATACCATGGGCCGATTTTTCAAACTCAAACAAAAAAAATTCGCCTCCGTATGACACACCCTATTATACAGTATACTGTACAGTACAGTACTGTATTAAGTTTATATTTAATGTTTTGTTAATTATATTACCGGTACAGTATACAGTACTTTGTATGTATACTTTTTCTGCGAGTTGGAACCAATGACCCAATATCCCATTGAAATAATAGATGCAGTTCACGAAATTTTCGGTTAATGAACGACTCTGTGGAACCAATAGCGTTCGTTAATCGAGGGACCATTGTAGTAATAGTAGTGTGTGTGTGTGTAATAAAAATAATAATAATAATTGAGTTTATTGAAAGAGCATGGCAACCAGAAGGCTGAAAATATACAGTTACATATTGTAATTAGGGAATGGGTCACTTGATTGACAAATAATATACAAGTAACATATGTGATACAAATATGAGATATAATAACTTGGTGGGGAGAAGCTCAAACTACAGGGCATTTCAACATAGTGACAGTGCAAAGAGGTAAGATTGGCTGGGAGTGAACACACTGTTTTACTACGAGTTGTTGATAATATTTACAATGGTTGGGACTGGGCTCTTCTTATAGCAATCAGTACGTGCTAGTATGGGCTGGATGCATCTACTGTCGAACAACTATTCGTGGATGGGGGATCTCGGGTGGAAGTAGGAGTCGGTGTCGAGGATGGTGCAGAAACTTCTCACCGAATTTGCAGATGAGGTCGTGGTGATGGTCAGAAAGAGCCGAGAGGGTCAGTGTGTTGAGAGCTTCTTGATATTTAGGGGGGAAGACCAGGTAGGGGAGGCATAGGTGAGCTTAGGAAGTACGAATATGTAGTGTGTGTGTGTGTGTTGCTCTTTATGGCAGGAGACTGCACTCAGTGTGGTACTGAATGAAGCAATATCCAAGACACAGAGGCACATGTAACTTGTGTCCCTCTTACAGCCGTGCCTCAGGTAGCACAGCAGCCGTCTCCTATCCGGGATTCTCTTTCGGCTGTGTTGCATCAAGGCGTCGGTCTGAATCCAAAACTTTACGTCGCTTGGCCTGTGGACCTTGTCAACTCCTTGCCTGAGATGCAGCTGAAGGTGTGGCAGAGGGGCCAGGAGCCACCGATAGAGCAGCTGTGGCAGATGTTACAGCAGCTGTGGCAGGTGTTGCAGCAGTGATGGCAGAAGCAGCGGTGGTGGCAGGTGTTGCAACAGTGGAGATGTTCGACAAGTGCCTGGCAGCCACGGGCAGTTGTTATAACTTATGAGTGTCGGTTGTATTCCAGTCTCTACAGAATAAACATGTCGCTCGCCACTCAATTCTCCTTACTCCCAGACAATGTACAAGGTTTAATGTTTTATTATAATCTTATCATGTTATAATAATTCATTAATACATTTTCAGCCACTAAAAAAATTAACATTCCTGGGGAAGGGAGGGGAGGCGATGAATTTCAGAATGAATACTGTCACTCAGTTGTCTCAGGGGTCATAAAATTTTCATCCGTCACGTCACATTTTCTCTCACAATTTTGTAAAGATTGATTTTAGAGCGACCAAGGTTGAGTCTACCATGACTATCAATAACAGTTTCAGAATTCTTCCTTAAGAAATTCTAGTTCTTCCAGGCACTCCATCTTTAAAGAAGATTGGTCAATTATCTCAGGCCCTGGTGAAGCTTCTGTCTCACAAATAACTGAGAGTGGATCATAATTGGTTTCCTTTTTCACTCCTTCAGAAACACACATCTCCACTGTTGGTTGGCAAGACAAGCTCAAGTCATGGTGCAAATCCTGGCAACTTTCACCTTCACAGTGATGAGAGTTGACCACTTGGTCAGTCTGGTAACATCTCTCTACATGTAATATTAAACTATCTTTCTCTATAAAGTCTTTCATGCATCTTACACAGTGGAAAGGTTTTTCTGAGTGAACTTTCTTGTGTCTTACGAGGTTAGACCTTTTAGAAAAGCCTTGATGACATTCAGAACACTGATAAGGTTTCTCTCCTGTATGAGTTTTCTTATGATTTATGAGAGAAGATTTATCTGAGAACCTTTTAATACACTGTGAACACTGATAAGGTTTCTCTCCAGTATGAATTCTCATATGTCTCACTAAAGCATCTTGACTTTTGTAGCCTTTAATACATTCTGTACATTGAAATGGTTTATCTCCTGAATGTGTTCGCATATGTGTTGTTAAGTTACATTTAAGTAAAAAACCTTCAAAACATTTTGTACACTGATAAGGTTTCTCTCCTGTATGACTTTTCTTATGATGTATGAGAGAAGATTTTTGTGAGAAACTTTTAGTACATTGTGAACACTGAAATGGTTTCTCTCCTGTATGAACTCTCTTGTGATATACTAGAGAAGAATCATGTGAGAACCTTTTAAAACATTTTGTACACTGATAAGGTTTCTCTCCTGTATGAACTCTCTTATGAATTATAAGAGAAGATTTTACTGAGAAACTTTTAGTACATTGTGAACACTGATAAGGTTTCTTTCCTGTACGAACTCTCTTATGATTTATGAGAGAAGTTTTATGTGAGAATCTTTTAAAACATTTAGTACACTGATAAGGTTTCTCTCCTGTATGAACTCTCTTATGATTATTGAGTGAAGATTCTAATGAGAACCTTTTAAAACATTCTGAACACTCAAATGGTTTCTCTCCTGTATGAACTCTCTCATGATTTATGAGAGATCTTTTATATGAGAACCTTTTAATACATTTTGTACACTGATAAGGTTTCTCTACTGTATGAACTCTCTCATGATTTATGAGAGAAGTTTTATATGAGAACCTTTTAATACATTTTGTACACTGATAAGGTTTCTCTCCTGTATGAACTCTCTGATGATTATTGAGAGAAGATTTATCTAAGAACGTTTTAAAACATTCCAAACACTGATTAGGTTTCTCTCCTGTATGAACTCTCTGATGATATACGAGAGATTTTTTACGTGAAAACCTTTTAGGACATTCTGAGCAATGATACGGTTTCTCTCCTGTATGAACTCTCTTATGCTTTATGAGTAAAGATTTAATTGAGAACCTTTTAAAACATTCTGAACACTCAAATGGTTTCTCTCCTGTATGAAGTCTCATATGTCGCACTAAACCATCTTGTCTTTTAAAACCTTTAAAACATTCTGAACACTCAAATGGCTTCTCTCCTGTATGATCTTTCACATGTGTTACTTGATGTGATTTTACAGACAATTCTCTGGGAGACTCTGACTGTTCCTCTGAGTGACCTTCCATTATCAAACTGTGTGTATTGTGTGTTCAAAGGTTTTAGTGACACTTAACTGGCAAACTGTTTCCTCCTACAAGAACTATTAATGTCTTGTTACTGTTAATTATATTTGACAATGAAAACTTACACATAAATCAATTAGTGAATGTGATTTACTGACACTGATGTAATGATGCTGAGATGGGAGGACAGTGAGGAGGTAAGTGTGATGGAAGATCCAGTTTGTGATGTGACTACACCATTATTAACAAGGTTCCTCTATACCTCTTTGAACTAAATGTGAAAAATGGTGTAAAGAATGAGTTACACATATAACTATACTTGTCATTAACAAACACTGTTAATGACTTACAACATACACTATAAAAACACTCAACAGGGAAGTGTACAAAAATTATATACTGTACACTATTGTTATATGTACAGTTCCTCTGATGTACAGTAAACAATAATACTCAGGCTGATATACTACTGTACTTGTGATGGCTGGTAAACAATAATACTCAGGCTGATATACTACTGTACTTGTGATGGCTGGTAAACAATAATACTCAGGCTGATATACTACTGTACTTGTGATGGCTGGTAAACTTTTACTACATGTGACAAAAGTCTTATGAGGGGGTGAATCTATACACAAGTTTTGAATTATTTCAAAAAGTATTTCCACAAGGAAGAATAATTTCTTGTCTACTTGTAATTCTTTGGTTCAGTTGGTAATACTTTGTCTATGTCCACTGTTGTTTACACCTGCACCCAACATAGTGTTCTTACAGTCTACTGCTTCTCTTCCCACTGCCATTTGTTCTTCAGTTCATGTCTGTGGGAAGGAAAGTCAAACCGTTACATATGTCAATGTATTTACATAATATTAAGATGTGTGCTGTATATTCACTTTGTATTAGTCACTGTTGTAAGGGAGCAGTTTTCTATGAAGCCAATACAAAAGCTATACAGTATACCATTTGAAATAATTAGTTTATTTTTTGCATTGGCTGTGAATTATATTGTTTCTATATAATTTTTAATATTTTATAATCATATAATATTTTGTACAGTATTTACAAAAAAGTTGTGTTATGAATATTGTAATTGTAAGAGATGTACTGTACAATGTTTGTTTGTTTGCATTTTGAGCCCTCGTCCTCTGGGGTATTATTGCATGCATATGTGAGACCAGGAAGGTCAGAGGCGGATCCAGGGGGGTACTGGGGGTCCAAACCCAAGTGCTTTTCTATTGTATAAAGTAATTACTTTTGCCCTCAGAATATTTCCTAATAAGTGCATTTGGCCTGATAATGCCCATGATATTGACCAGATTAAAAAATCTGGGGGCACAGAGCACCCCTCCCCCACCTTAAATATTCCTGGATCTGCCCCTAAAGTGACTCATCTTATTCATGAAAGAACTGTCATTGATGATAAAATATTGTTATTAATTAATTAGTAAAACAGTAATAATCTGTGGATATTAACACCTGTATCCATCACTTACAACAGAAACACACCCCAACACCACCCACACACACCCCAACACCACCCACACACACCCCAACACCACCCACACACACCCCAACACACCCACACACACCCCAACACCCCACACACCCCAACACCACCCACACACACCCCAACACCACCCACACATACACCCCCAACACTACCTTCACACCCCAACACACCCACACACACACCCCAACACCACCCACACACACACCCCAACACCACCCACACAGACACCCCAACACCACCCACACACACCCCAACACACCCACACACACACCCCAACACCACCCACACACACCCCAACACCACCCACACACACCCCAACACCACCCACACACAGGGCCGGACTCAGGAGTGGGCAAAGTGGGCAGCTGCCCAGGGGCCTCCACATATCAGGGCTGGTCGACTTGAAACCACATGAATGACTCCAGTCATGTCTCACTTTTGTGTGTGTGTGTGTTGGGAATTTGTACACTATCAATATATATGCAGTTGTACCCCGCCTAACGCGGCTTCACTTAACGCGATTTCTCATATATGCGGTGCCTCGCCAGAAGCGAACTTTCACTTAACACGGATTTTTTCCACATATACACGGTGAGTGTCCGGCTCGAGACGCTATTTTTAGATTTGCCCCACCCGCCCGCCTGCCTGCCTGTGCTCGCCTCTCCCTCCTCCTCCTCCCTCCGCTTGGGCAAGCCGCGCGGTAAGGTTGCGCAGTGTGTGTGTCTTTGTTGCGTTATCAATGATGTCATATGACGTATCGGACTGTGATTGGCCATGCATCCCTACCCCCCTCTGCTGCTAGCTGTAATTGGCTTAAAGTATTATGACGTGCCCACCCGGGGGAGGGAGGAAAGACGACGCTTGACCTAGCCGCGGCAGTTTCATCCCTCAAGGCCACTCCGTGTAAACGCGCATCCATTGTTCCCTAAAATGGCTTCCGCCGGACCACCACCGCCACCAGAGAGAGACCTTTCCTTACCTGGACCCAGCAGCACTAAGCCAAAGAAGACACGACGTTCCTTAAGCTACGAGGTGAAGTACCAGATCATTCAAGATTTGGAGAAAGGAACACGGCAAGTTGATCTCGCGCGCCAGCATGGCGTCAACGAATCTACGATTCGCACGATCAAGAAGGATGCAGCCAAGATCAAAGAGCACATGAAAATCACAAAGTCTGCAGGTGCTTCATCGATCAGGTATTGCCAGAACAGGGTGCTGGCAAAAGTGGAAAATTTGCTGGTGAGTTATTTGATTCGTCAGGCGCGACGCAACATGGCGGTGGACACGCGCTCAGTGCAGGAGTATGCACGTGAGCTATAGGCAGCAGTGTCACGTAAGCTGGGAATTGCAGAGCCCAAACCCTTCAATGCTTCCTCTGGTTGGCTGCATAGGTTTAAGAAGAGGAACAAGATCACCAACATCAACATTGGTGGTGAGGAAGCGAGTGCTGACCGTGTGGCGGCTAGAGATTTTCCTCCGTTCTTACGTGAGATTATGGAGGAAGGACAGTACACCGACGACCAGGTGTTTAACATGGACGAATCTGGTCTTTTCTGGAAAAAGCTACTGTCCAAGACCTTTGTTGTAAAGAATGCCAGCAAGATTCGGGGCCGGAAGATGCAGAAGGAACGCATCACCGTCCTGTTTACCACCAATGCCTCCGGTACCTGTAAACCAAAGTTATCGGTGATTCACACAGCCCGCAAGCCGCACGCCTACAAGAATATGGACATGAACAAGCTTAATGTCCACTGGCTAACCGCACGTAAGGCGTGGATGTCCACTTCTCTGTCCCTCTTCTGGTTTGACAACTGTTTTGTTCCTGACGTGAAGAAATTCTGCGAGCAACAGAATGTTCCATTCAACATTTTGTTGCTCCTTGACAACGCACCTGGACACTCGCCCCTACTTATGGATCGTCACCCCAACGTAAAAGTGGTCTTCCTTCCTCCCAACACTACGTCATTAATCCAGCCCATGGACCAGGAGTTGATTTGCAATGTGAAAGCTGCGTACTCTGCAAAGAAGTTCAAGCTCCTGAACGACTGTACCAACACCAAGGATGAGTTGCGTATGCTGGGTGACACCAACAGCGAGAGTAAAAGCGACGAGGACAATGAACAAGAGGTGGCGGCTCAAGAACTTCTCGTCAAACAATTTTGGAAGAAGTTTAACGTCAAACAAGCTGTAGACTTCTTGGTGGAGGCATGGGATCTGCTGACTATTGCTATGATTCGTCACACATGGAGACATGTGTTGCATGGCATACCAGCTGAGAAGAGGAGTGAACCTGTGACTGGTGAGGTTCAGACTGTTGCAGTAGCAGTGGACCTTGCCAGAGAAGCTGCGCTCAATATTACAGCTGAAGGCTTCTCCGAGACCACCAACGAAGACATCCTGGAGGTGATCAGAGATCCTGAAGTGACTGCCGACGAGATGTTGGAAGAAGATCACGTCAGTGAAGAGGAGGAAGAAGGTGCGTCATTCTCCGAAGAACACAGTTTAAGTCATAGTGATATTAAGTGTGCCATAGAGTGTGCGGAGAAAATGAAGTCCTTCCTTTCCCGCGACAATGACGATGACCGCTATGAAGTCTTCCATACCCGGCTGGTGCAGGCTATGGAGCCGTACATCACGGTGTATCACGACAACATAAACACCAGCAGTCAAAAAAGCATAACCGAGTTCTTCGCCCGCAACCCACCACAGCCAGCCCAAGCCAGTGATAGTGACAGAGGTAGAGACAGTGAAGATGACTTTGAGGGATTTGTCAGGGAGGCCATAACAACTGTGGGTGACAGTGATAGTGACTCACCTGAAGGCCAGTAGCCTGCCCTCTGCCTCGGAACCAGCCTCCATCCCCATACGCTGACCCATCTCTTCTACTACCGTAAGTGTTCCACCTAAGTTTTAGTTGTTTCTAACCTAACCTTTATTTTTCCTATGTTAACCTTTATTTTTCCTAACCTAACCTCTTCTATATTACTTGTTTTCTCATACCATCATAAAGTTAAGATAAAATTTTTACTACAACATAGTTATGTGTCGTCAAAAAGTGGAGTTTGGGGGTCGGGCTGGTTTCTATTGGAATTAATCCCATATGTTCTGTTGTTCACTTAATGCGGTTTTCACTTAACACGGTACCCTCTGGGTTTTATTGACCGCGTTAAGTGGGGTACAACTGTACAGTTAATTAAAAATGTCTCAATGTTCTAATTTCCTCAATATAACTGCATATGGCTTCAAAATTCTCCAAAGAAGTGTTCAAATTTCAAAAGTTTCCCGGGGGGCTTACACAGAAAAAAAGCGTTTAGTTGAAGAGAGTCTCAAGCAAGAGAGAGACTAACGCCTGTTTGCTGTGTTAAGAGGCTGGATGCTGCGCATTAAACTAGTCACTTTACCTTCAATTATGTTCAATAATTGTTAAAATGACAAAAAAAATTGAATATTAAACTTTTAAAATAATTGAAAAGTATAAACTTCTTGATATTTACTAAAATAGTAAGGAATTTAAGCCCTAGAGCCGATTAATGTATTGGCGGACTGATACTAAAGCTGGTTGCCTGGTCAGTGCAAGCGAAAACATGTTGAGGTCGGTTCGTAAGAAATTCGTTAACCGAATTGAAGATCCTTATGGAAAAAAGTTCGTTAACTGAAATTTCGTTAAACGAGGGGTCACTGTATTCTCATACCAAAGGAACCAACCAACCAACCTGACCTAACTAAAAAAAAGTAAGTTGCACCAAAGATAACTCCGAATCATTTTAAAACAGCAAGAAAACTAGAGAAAAAATATATTTTACATATGAAAAAAAAAAGGTGATGGATGATTAACGAAAAATAACCAAACCAAAACAAATAACTCGTCGGCGTGTTAGTCGTCAACATTAACCATATAAACATCAAAGAAAATGAGTCGGCTGTGGAGTCGTCTTTTTAGCCCATAATTATTATAACTGAACTTATAGTCCGAAAGAATTATCTGTGTTGGTGAGGTATTTACTTGTTGAGAGTTTTGGTTATTATTTACGAGTAACCCGCTGGTTAGGTAGGTTTGTTTGGTTAGGTTTGTTAGGTTTGTTTGGTTAGGTTTGTTAGGTTAGGTTTGTTAGGTTAGGTTTGCTTGGTTAGGTTTGTTAGGTTAGGTTTGTTTGGTTAGGTTTGTTTGGTTAGGTTTGTTTTTCATAGTCACAAATGTTAAGTTACAAAACAACCCTACCTAACCTTACATAACCGGCGGATTAGTCGTAAATATTAACCATAGTTTTATTGTAAGAGTCTCAAGGTCAACTTGCACCAGTTGCTACAGTCTAGACTGTTAAATGAATAATCAACAAACTCCTGGTGTTAGCCCTAAACTACACCTTTACCGTTGACGATTGAAATTTTTTCTACACACTAATAGCAAATTAATAAACACGGAAATGAAAACAACAATACATAGAACCTGACCTAACATACCCATAGGTTGGTTATGTTAGGTCAGGTTTTATTAGGTTCTATGCATTAATTTTTAATGTATTTTTATAACCTACCTGAATATTGAGGTTTATATACATCAGCAATGGCCAACGAACCAAGTCCCATTAAAGGCAGAACTCTTGAAACAACACATAATAATTTTACGGCATCTGTTGACATATTTGTAGGATTGCGTATTACATTGAAACTCGTTGTTTTCATAATATATAAGTCTTTTCTGCATTTAGAACATTTGCAAGTGATCTTAATTAAACTATGGTCACAGGTCAAAGATATCAAGCGAGATTCATCAACAACTAGGTTTGATAAATTGCGATGAGAAAAATCACATCCTTCGCACTTCGCCATGACGTAGAAAGGACTCTGTAAAATGTGATGTACACTCCCCTTGGGGAAATCTATGGACGATATGAAAAAATTTGAGAATGCATTTAATAAGTAAACAAAGAAGAATAGGCCGGTATTAACGTATTTCCAATGTTAATAGAGATGCCTATCTATTTTATTAAAGGGAACAGGAGTAATGGAACAGGTTTGAGGGGAACGAGCAATGGCACCGCCAGGAAAATTGTGGAGCGGGACTGAAACGGTATGAAAATGATTTCTGCTGTTAGAAATGCACCTAGAGACGTAATTTTAATGCCATAACATCAGTGTTCGCCTTGTTTTAACCCCGTAATTTGCCTCATCCTTCATGCCCTGCCCACTAACAAGGAAGTTATGATCGTTGGACAGAGTAAATACAAAAAATCAGAGAAATGCTTAAAATTATATCAGAAAGTTGTCGTTTCCTTTAATATACTTAAAACGGAATTATTATACTTTTGGACATCGCGCGCCCAAGAGTTATAACCTACTTAAACATTCAGATCTCCCTATTCTCAGCATTTTGAACCCCATATATACATGGTGGAAATGGATAATAGACACACAATTGAATTTAATTGATTTTAGTAACTTTTCAGTCTTCGTCTCAGGAAATGTTACCGCCGTGAAACAGAGTTTGTTGTGGATCATGCGGGCACAATATTGACTGAGGTCATCCAGTCGTGACCATTGATGTACAGCTATCAGCCCGCTGATTTTTTTTTACCAATCACGTCTGCATTTTTCAAAACAGCCTGGGTAAGGATTTGAAAATCTAAAGCTTTGAAGTTGAATGACCAGTATGACAATGGCCAAGGTCAAGGTTGGGTGTCAATCGTGCTCCTGCGATTATTTTTAAGTTTATTGCGGAGTTTTATGAAAAAGACAATAAAGCTATAGAATTTCTACGTAATCACGGTGTTCTCCCTAAGTCTATTGAGTGCCCTCACTGTAAATTTAGAAAGGTCAAGGATCAGTGGTTTTATAATTGGCCAAGAAAGGTTGTATAGAAGATAAAAACACTTTGTAAATATATGATCTCGGACTTCTAACTAAGGTATTGTAGTCTTGGACATGGCACGGCCCAGAGGTTTGGTTAGATGACTCGTTTTCGTGCTCTAACCCCCACCCAAAACCCCGATTTAACAAGCTTTCCCCATTATCTTTGGGGCAGGGGGGGGGGGGGGATGGGTATCAATTTCCGCCAAAAATAAAGGTCATATTCATTTACAAAACACAAAAATACACTAGAAAAACATAGTGGTCAACCCCTAAGGATTCATGTCCACAAGTAAAAATTTACCCCAAATACATATTAAAAATATATTTTTGAGTCGCTCGGTGATTTTAGTAATAAGAGTAACATCTTACCAACTTGTACCACTGGTCCAGTCTTGTTCTTGTAAGTTGTTGTAAAAGTTGTAAGTCAACTTGTGGTCCAGATCGTCCAGTCTTCTTGTTGTGACTTGTAAGATGGTTCTTGTGCCTCGTCTTCTTCTTTAGTCTTATTATATTTATAGTATATTTTTACTTATTTTTATTTGGTATTGTTAGTTTTATTTATCTTAAAGTGTTAATATAATAAGTTGTTGGCGGTAGAGCGTAACCACAGCGGCCTCTTTACACTGTGTCTCGGGCAGTGTTGCCAGGTCAAACACTGACCAACCTGTCCAATTTATAACGAAAAGTAGCCCAAAAAATAGCCCAATGTTAAAACTTATTTTTCATTTATTATTATTATTATTATTATTATTATTATTATTATTACTATTGCTATTACTATTATTATTATTATTATTATTATCATCATCATCATCATCATCATCATCATCATCATCATCATCATCATCATCATCATCATCATCATCATCATCATCATCATCATCATCATCATTATTATTATTATTATTATTATTATTATTATTATTATTATTATTATTATTATTATTATTATTATTATTATTATTATTATTATCGATAAATATATACCCAAGACGAAACCCAGTGCCTCTAGGAATACGAGGGAATCCCTACACATGAACCATGTGGCGGTCGACAAAGTTAAGTAGAGAACCCAGAAATTCAAGACGTTGGTTGGGTTAAACCAGCGATTCCCAAATAGGGGTAAATTACCCCGGGGGTAATTTCGCATTCAACGGGGTAACGACAGCCTTTAGGAAAGGTTAGGTGAAAGGAAAACACATTAAATAGAGACACAAATGTTCAAATGTATCATTATTAACAATGATTTAAATCTCGGCGTATGTCCAGTACCACTCACCGCCAATCCGTCGCCTCAGAGAAGGGCGGGGGTGGGGTGGTATTGTAGTGTGTAGTGGCTCCTCTCCCCTACAACTCCCAACTGAGCTCCGGCCGTGCGCCTACCAGCCAATCAGTGTACCACCACAACCACTGGTTATGGAGCGCGTACGCCCTCCTAACCACGACCCCCGCCTGAACAGCCAACCTGACGACCCGAACCACGACAGGCTCCGCACAGAGAAAGCGGACCAGTTACGCGCCTTCAACGAAACCCTGAAAAGCAGGAACACTGCCACCACCTCCAACAACTCCACCACCACTGAGGACGACAACTGGACGAAGGTAGAAAACAAAAAACGCCGACGTGCTTTTTCGGGAAACGAATGCCGTCAAGCAGCCCAAAAGGCACCCATCACCACCACCAGCTCACCTCCAACGACACTGCCAAAATTCCGGATCTCGAAAACGGACACAAAAACGACATATGCCGCCATCACAGAGATGGAAAAGCTAAATCCACTGGCTAAGTTCTCAGTGCGGCCCAACCTAAAGGGGGAGATGATTATTCACCCCAAAGACAAGGACTCCGCTACCACCCTCGACACTTACCTGCAAAACACCACCACCGTTGCATCAACCAAGCTAGACCCCGCCCAGAAACTGATGAAGTCGGTAGTCCTCCGGTACCCAAAGGAACTACCCCTCGAACTCCTGGAAAACCACCCGAAGATCCTAAAAGCCGAGAGATGCTCTCCCCAGTCCGACAAGACGGCCACCACAAAACAAGTGCTCATAACACACTACGGTTCACCCCCCCCCCCCCCCAGCACCATAGACCTCAAAACCTGGGGGATCTACGAAGTGAGGCCCTTCGTCCCAGAGCCCCTGCGGTGCTTCAGATGCCAGAAATACGGGCACCATCAGACGAGATGCACGTACAAGGAAATCTGTGGAGTCTGCGCACAGAAGCACGGCACACACTCCTGCCTCACCAAGTTGAAAAATGGAGAAAAAATTGCCTCCAAGTGTGCCAACTGCGGGGGCAAACACCACGCCTGGAACCCTGGATGCTCCGAGAGGACAAAGAGGGTCCAGGCAAACCGACCAGCAGCAAGACGGGCCCCCACCGCCTGCACACCAGCCCCACCAAGTACCTTCGTGTGGGGAACCCAAAGGCCTCACTACGGCCACACCTCAGCCACCCAAGCAGCAGACAACGACAACCACGAAAAACACAAACGAAGCACACACCAAGGCACCAGAAGGAATGATACACGTATCAGACCTAACCAAGGTACTGACAACCTTCGCGGAGGGCCTAGCCGGACTACTGGGCCACAAGATCCAACCCACACAGCTCCAAATACTCATGGGGAGCGTCCTCGGGCAAGTCGCCACAGCTCCAGCCACCTCAGTGGAGGAAGCCACCGGTCCTCACACGAGTGACAGCCGAGGAACACTCTACACCGAAAAAGGCCACCAGAGAACCCAAGATACCGACAGCTCCCAGAAAGAAATTGGACGTTTCAACTCCCCTGAACCGAACCACGGCCCAGAAGGCAAAAACCACAGAACAAGAAGATATGAACCTTATCCAGTCGGAATCGGACTTGAACATTTCTATCGAGGACCACCAGAAGTCCCCGATGAAACAGTGGTGGAAAACATCAGCGTCCTGAACATCCTTACATGGAATGCTCAGGGCATCAAAAACAAGAAACACCTCCTGCAAGAAGAAGCAGCCAAGGACAAGCTTGACATTATACTGCTACAAGAAACACTCCTACAAGAACACCACTGTTTCAAATTCAGTGGTTACAAGACATACAGGAGGCATTTCACGCAGGCGTCGACAAGAGGATGTATGATCCTGGTCAAGTCAAGCATACCCTCCTCCGAGGTCACGCAGCAATTTCCATGTGGGGAAAGCATCGAGACACAGGCCGTCAAAGTAACCTTCCAAGAACGGGAATTAACTGTCCACAACATCTACAAGAACCCAAGGGGCTCACTGGAGGTGACTCAATTATTCGCTTCGGCCGCTGACCACGCCACACTCATAGGAGGGGATTTCAACGCACATCATCCCTTCCTAAGCTCGGTAAGCCCCACAAATGAAGACGGCCTACACCTATACACCACCTTTCAAGACACACCCGAGATCTGCCTCCTGAACACCGGAGAGCCCACCCACACTAGGGGAGGAAGGCTATCTAACCTTCGTCTCCAGTGCACTACAGCCTTCGGCCTCCTGGCAGCTACACCCCACGCTGACCAGTGACCACTTCGCCACCCTAACAACGCTGAAGGTGAACAAACTCCCCACTCCACCCCCGCCGAGATGGAGATACAATACCCAAAAGGCAGACTGGGGACTCTTTAAGAAACACCTGGCTAAGTGGCGCGAAAAATCACAGCCGGCCGGCGCAGCACCCGTGGACGAGACAACCCTCCACCAACAATTGGTCGAGGCGTTTCACCAAGCGGCAGAAGAGGCCATCCCCAAAACAAAACCCACATCAAGACAGTACAATGATTACTGGTACTACTGTTCTAGGGTGAAAGAACTCAACCACAGAGTGAACATGGCCCGAAGAAACTACAGGAGACATCCCACGGAAACAAACAGACATCTCCTGCAAGTCATAGTTAAGGATACCAGGGAAGAGAAGGAAGAAATAAAAAACGTAAGCTGGCTCAAGTGGTGCTCCGAACTGAACGAGCACACCTCCCTTGGCAAGACGTGGGCCCAGATCCGAAGGGCATCTGGGAAGGCAACACCACCACCACCAACCCATCCCAACCCAGAAGAGGAAGCCGAGAGACTTGCAAAACTGTTCTCTAACCGAGCAGCAACGAAAAACCTCCCGAGACAGGCGGAGGAGACACAACGGCGTCTGCGACAGGTCAGACTCCAGATGATGGAAGAGGCCTGCAACAGTGAAGATGACACCGACAGACCTTTCAACCAGCAAGAACTCCAGAAGTCGCTAAAACGAAGCAAGGACACAGCACCAGGGGCCGACAGGATAACCTACTCCATGCTTTCCCATGCCGGTAAAGCTGGACACGAGGCTTTTCTACAAGTCATCAATGCTTCGTGGACAGCACAAAGACTTCCACCGGAATGGAAGAAGGCAGATATACAGTCCATTCCGAAGCCCAGAGAACCAGACAAACCGAGGCCCATCTCCCTTCTCAGCTGCATAGCGAAGACGGGAGAAAGAATGGCTCTCAACCGACTCAAGTGGAAAGTAGGCAGCCCACACCCTCACATTTTTGCTTACACCGAGAACACCGGCACAGGCAACAACATCGCCGAGATACTCAGCGCAGTGGACTACAAACCAGCTCTGGTGGTCTTCCTCGACATGGAGAAGGCCTTCGAACTAGCAAATCCACTGGCCATTATAACGACGCTCGCTGAAAAGGTGTCAAAGGAAGGTTGCTGGGGTGGACCCAGAACTACCTCACACAGAGAGAAGCAAGAGTACGCTTTCAGGGAGCAACCTCAAGCTACAGGGTCCATGAAAACGGAACCCCACAAGGAGGCATCCTCAGTCCAATGCTGTTCAACGTTCTGATGGAAAATCTTGTCAGACTTCCTTTCAGACAAACAGCCAAGCTCCTATGCTATGCAGACGACTTACAGCTCATAGTAAGAGGATCAAACAGACTAGCCAACACGCAACACGCACTCCAACTTATAGAAGAGGAGTGAAACAGACTTGGACTCAAGATAAATCCAGCCAAGTCGAAAGCGATGGCCATCTGCACAGACACACCAGACAAGATGCTCTCCATACAAAACACGCCGGTAGTCTGGACCAACACCCACCAGTGTCTTGGAATCTGGTTTGACCAGAAATTCACTTTCAAGCCGCAACTCGAGTATCTCAGGCACAGGACGAAGAGCAGACACAATATAATGAGGTCGCTCACCAGCACAACCGCAGGAGCAAACCTTCATGTGCTCAAAGCCTACTACACGGCTTCCATCAGATCGCTGGTAGATTACAGTGCTCCAGCACTCATTGGACTGAGAGAAGACCAGATAGCTAAGATAGAAGTCATCCAAAATAATGCTCTCAGGACCATGCTTGGAGCACCCATGTCGACCAGAATTTGCAATTTGCAAATGGAAACTGAACTACCACACCCTGGCAGTACGAGTCAAGCAGGTGACAGCCGGTCTCCTTTCCAAAATATGTAGATCAGATAAGCCCACAGCTGCCAAAATTCGAATCAGTCCCTCCCTCCACCTCGACCACAGAGTGCGAGGGGCCACCTGGTCGCACGAGGCAAGCGAGGTCATCCGACACCTGCAAGCAGAAACACTCGTCAAGAACAACCAAGACACACGAGACAATGGTTACGTTGTTCCTCCACCATGGAGCCCTCCACCAGCCACACTCAAAATTACCGACCTAGGCGATAGTAAAGCCAACCTCCAGAAGGAAGACCTCAAAAAAATAACTCTGGAAGCCATAGTCACCGAGACACCGGCTGATGCAGCATCATACTTCACAGACGGCTCGGTGGATCCAAAACATCATACATCCGGAGCGGCCTTCTACACCCAAGGTCAGACCCTCCGATGGAGACTTTCTAATGATTGCTCCACCCTGCAAACAGAGCTGGTAGCATTCTCAAAGGCCCTACAACACGCTGCAACACAACACAACAAGTCCATCATAATTCACACGGACTCGAAATCGGCCATGCAGTCGCTGCAACACAGTCAACCAAGAGACAATGTCCACATCATAACCTCGATCCTCGCACAGCTACAGGAATTCCAAAGACAAAACCGTCCAGTCGTCTTACACTGGAATTCCCAGTCATGTAGGGATTGGAGGAAACGACGTGGCAGACGAAGCAGCCAAGGCAGCTACACGTTCTAGTAGCTTACACATTCAAGTTCCAGCAAGCGTGCAACAGATCAAGAATCACCTCAGAAAGACTAGCAAGCTCCACATCAAAAAGAGCTTCCTTCACGCATTCAACGCTGGTTCCCAATCAGCCAAATGGTACCTGGCGGCTACAAAAGGGGAACCACCTTTCGCGGACAAGAAAACACCAAGACAAACCCAAGTCAGCCTTCATCGACTACGACTAGGGTACAAGTGCTCCTGGCAGATGATCGGAAATGACGTCATGGAATGCACCTACTGTCAGGAGCCAGCAGCCAACCCACTTGAACACTGTCTCCTCGACTGCTAAGTCACACAAAGCCTCCGAAACAGAACTCAAATCTCCCAAGAAGCGCACACAACACCAGCGGTCACTCTAACCCGAAAGGCCCAAACAGACCACATTCACCACCTTCTCCGGGTCATCACACGATACCCACCACCCAGATAGCTTAGAAAGTATCCTCTCCCAGCAAGTGCGGACCCCAGTTCGGGGGGCGCCCCACTCCGAAACTGACCACGGCCAAGAGTGGGGGTTGGTGGTATGCGTCCACTGATCGGGGGTCCGCTCACACTTGCAACCTGCAGTATCCTTCCAAATCTGCAGGTAGGACCACCTCCAATCCCAATCCGGTCTGGCTGCTCCAGGAGCTCCAACCGGAACCACCAAACGGGCCGCCTATAGGCAAAAGCCCGTGTCGGACTACGGTCCGACAATCTCAATAACACAACAAAAGCCAGGGAGACCATTCTACACTCGGCTACCGGACCAGCAGTACCTCCCACAGCTTCACACCACTCAGCTTCCTCAGAAACCTCCTCGACCTACAGGACCTCTGAGCAAGTTCCTCCTCACCTAGTCACTCCTAAGCACTGCGCTGTACAACAATATATATATACAGAAAGCGCATTGTGAGTTTCTATCCTACCTCATTCCTGAGTGTGAGATATCTACATGTACGTACGTTTGTGTGCCCATAATAAGATAATTGACAACTGGCCACATACAGTACGCTACAGTTGGTGACCCCTGGAGCCGTGAACACCACACTCCTTTCTGCTGCCTTACTCCTGGAGCTGAGAAGATCGTCCTGCCTGCTGCCAGCCTAGGCCAACCGCCTTACCTGCATCACTCGCTACCCCACTACTCCACAACGACACCATCTCACGACTGTTAGGTTTATAACGCATTAGTCTGTTCTCCCCACTGGCAGTGTGAGTGACCCACATCACAGCTGGAGAGCAACTATTGTGCGATATTCCAAGCGTAGTTTGAGCTCTTTTGCCTATTCTCCTATTTTTTTTTTGTTTTCTTAGTTCTGGCCTAAGGACCTGCACCCTAAAAAGTGTATTCGTCCCGAAGTCCCCCCTGCAACTGTTCACCTCCCTCCCAGGAGATTGTGAGCACGGAAGGGGGTCGGAACAAGCACCCATCCCTCATCCTTCCCTAACAGGTGTGACATACTCCCGCAAGAATGGACGGACGGATCTCTCTACCGACCTTCAACCACAACGTAGAGGACTGGTTAGTTAATGTGGAAGCAACCCTCATCGGCTCTACAGCTACAGACGAGCAAAAGTACGGCGCCCTGCTCTGTTCCTTGCCCACTGAAGTCGCCACACAAGTCTCACAGACCATCTCCAACCCTCCAGCGAACAACAAATTCGCCCCAGTCTCCTACAGAACCTATCTTCTATCTCCCTTGGAAACTCAACTCCGGGACTTCTCTGGGAGGAGATGTGCAGGTTGAACTCCCGGCATACAGACAGACTTCCTGACTATCCTGTGCCAGCTTCACGCACAAAAGCTACCCACACAAGTACGCAACATCCTGTCCTCAGTAGATTACTCTACGGCACCAGAACTGTATGCAACTGCGGCAGACAGAATTTTAAACGAGTGCGCTGCTGAGCGCCTTGCCGCCACGGACAACCCCACGGTCACACCAGTACCTACCACCGAACTTGTAAGCTGGGTCAACACCCCTCAGCCGGGCAATACCTCACAAGACATCAGGGACCTGTTGCAAACTTTGAACCGCAGGATGGACACCATTGAGCACAGATCTCCAGTGTGTTGTCTATTTGGGAAGTGTGTTTGTTGTTTAGTTGGGTTATTTGGTAGTTGCGTAACTCCTTTTGGAATTCCTCCCAGTTGGACCGGCTGTAGCTGTATCTCATCCTGGCAGGGATCTGTATTGGCGACGTAGAGAGTGTGGCTACGATATGGAGATGGTCACTGGTGGTTATTGGGCCGGGTTCCATTTGTTGGTTAAGATGGTGATGCTGGTTTGTTAGTACTATGTCTGGATGTCCGATTTGACCTGCTCTGATGTATGCGGGGAATTCCGGGCCGAGGTGTATTGCGTTGCCGTGACTTATTAATGTGTTTAAAATCTTGCCCACGGCGTTGTTGTCCTGGTGCCCCAAGACGCGATGTCGTGCATTTAAATCGCCCAAGAAATATGCTGGTATGTTTCTTCTCAGAAATTTGAGCATGTCTGCTAGTGGGAATATGGGTCTTCTCGGAGGGAGGTAACAGGTGCCGATTATAATAGGTCCTGTTGGGCAGTTAATTTCGATCGCCAGAAAGTTTTCTTGAAATGAGTCGTGTATCTTGTGTTGTATGTTTCGTTTGATGGCTGTGGCTATTCCATCATGTGGTGTGTCTTGGTTGTTTTTTTGGTATACTGTGTAGTTAAATAGTTTTATTTTTTCTGAGTTTTTCTTAACATGCGAATTGATGAGAATAATATCTGGGTCTATGTTACGGTATGTGTTATATAATTCGCTTTCTCTCTGTGGGATCCATGCTATGACATTATGTTGGATTATTTTAAGCTTATTTATTATGAAGGCTGGTGCCTAGAGCTGGTTTGCGCCATTTTTGCTGAACGGTGCTCCCCTGACAGCCTCCTGTCCAGGCCCAGGCGGATCTTTTTATATGTTGTCTGATCAACTCTATTCTTGTGTCTTGTGAGTATTCTTCCCTTCTTGATTAGTGTTTCAATATGTGTGTCATCTAGGTCTTTGTCTGAGTATGTGTATTTAATCTTGCCTTGCCTTATTTCTGCCAATAGTCTTTCTGTTGAGACTATGGGGGGAGCTGTAGTGGAGTAAAATCGAATACCAGTTTCATGCCCTAGGTCTTTGTTCTCCGTAGCAGGTGGTGCCTTAGTTCCTGCTTGATTCTTTTTTTGGGTGTTGACTCTGGCGGCTTGTTCTGTTATTGTGGAGGTTTCATCTTCGCTTGCATCTTCCATCGATTCTTCCTCGCTTGCTGGCTCGGGTTGTATGCCTGAGGTAGTCTGTTCGTGAGTTGATGGTTCGTGAGTTGATGGTATTTGAGTTGCAGTGCTCTCTGATTTGTAAATTAAGTTGAAAATTTCAGTAGAAGGCACATCGTTTGGGAATTCCATATCTGGCAGGTTGTTGGCGGCGAACATGTCCCTTGCTGCCTTGGCAAAAGTTCCAGGTCTGGCTATATTCATGATGGGCGTGGATTATGGAGGTCATTATTTTTACGGAAAGATTATTTCCAAGCTGAAGCAAAATAGGTTGGTTTGCGGGGGGGGGGGGGGGGGGTGGTGTGGCGACTTTTTCGAGGATCATTGTCGTTTCTCTGGTTAGTTTTGTCACAGCTGAATATGTCCTGTTTTGTTGTTCCTGAGTCTTCTCCCTCTCCTTCTCCTTCTTTTGGTTGACTATTGCTTTTCGTATGGGGCAGCGAGTAGCCAGTGTTCTATGACCTCCTTCGCAGTTTAGGCATTTGGGATTATCTTTGTTTTTGCACTCTCTGAAGGTGTGCCCCTTATTCCCGCATTCTGAGCAGTGTTTGGTGTCCTTGTTAGGGCAGTCTGTAGCCATGTGTGAATATTGGTAACAATTCCAGCATGGAATGATGGGGAAGAATTCCTCCTGTTCCACCTGGCTGCTGCTGACATGGTAGTAGGAGAGACAAAGTCCCTCCTGGATTGCTTTTTGGGCCATGGCTATTTCCGTGAATCGTATTTTGAGCATGGATGGCAGTCTGGGCAGCTTGACAACTTCCTCCACCTTGGCCCATTCGTTTTTCTCTTCTATATCAGATACCAATTGCTGTTCACGTGATTCTTCGGTGATTGCTTTATCTAGTCGTTTGACCACAATTGATTTCCTCGCTCGGAGTTGAGGAGGGACTGCAACTTCAAATTTTGTGGACTTGAGTTTCCTTGTGCTGTCGTTCGATAAGAGTAAGTCGACATCATTCTCAGTCAGGCACAGGGTGATGAAGGAGTCCTCGGTCGTGATGAGGTTGGATATTTTGATGAGTAGTGTTGCAGTAAGGAGTCTTGCCAATTCGGTTTTTCTCTCGTCAGTCACGCCCCCTTCATGGGAGAGTATCCGTACCCGGTGTGCCCTCATTCCAGAGAGTATGTGGTGGACATGCCACCCTTGAGTGGTTTCAGATTGGAGACCTACCTATTCCAGGACAGGAGTTTGTTACAGGAATTACAACACTCCCACCGCCACTTGTTGGTCGAGTGGTCGTAGAGTGGTTCCCGCAACTCTGTCCCGGAAGCCCCGTCAGGGGATCCTACTTCCCTAGTGTTAATGAATGCTCACTTATACTTTTATCCTCTTCGCCACTGATCGGCTTGTTAGCCGCTTGGGCGATCGGTCACGTCTCTTTTCCTTTATATTCTTCACCAAAAGGTCGGCTCGCTAGCCGCCCGGGCGATCGGTCACGTCTCTGTCACGCACTGTTGGCAAATACTGGGCATGCACCGGCTCCTGAATGTACCTGAACCCGCTCCAGTGTTGGTCAAGTCTTCTCTTGAAAGAGTTCACACTCGGTGCCGTCACAACACTCTCTGGTAGATTGTTCCAAGAGTTTACAACCCTCACTCCGAAAAAGTTTGCCCTCACGGTTTTCTGGACTTGCGGCTTCTTCAATCTTGAGCTGTGACCCCTTGTGGGGCGAGCGTCCGCCAGCTCCAAGTAAGGACACTCAACTGAGTAGTGCCCCCTGAGATGCTTATAAACCTCAACTAGGTCCCCCCTTGCCCGTCTGTAGTATAAGCTAGGCAAGTTCAGGCGCTCCAATCTCTCAGGGTAGCTGAGGTGCCGAAGTGCAGGCACCAGTTTGGTGGCCCTCCTTTGAACATTTTCAACCAACTGACAGTCCCTAGCATATCTCGGGGACCAGATGGGGTGACAGTACTCCAGATGGGGAAGCACTTCACTCCTGAAGATCGTCACGAGGGACGGACCGTCTAGATATCTGAACGACCTTCAGCTCATTGTCAACATACACACCTAGGTCCTTCTCACACACAGTCTCAACTAGTACATTTTCTTCATCCCGTTGGGACATATGGTACGCCTCCTTACCGTTGGTACGCCCCAGGTGCATCCTCTTACACTTCGTGACATTGAATCTCAGCAGCCATTCCTTCGACCATTCCTGGAGCCCACAGAGGTCCTTCTGCAGCTCTTCACAGTCCGCTTGGTTCTTAATTTCCCGAAATAACTTGGCGTCATCGGCAAACATTTGTATGGAGGAGTGTACAACGTCAGGCATATCATTGATGAAACAAACAACAGCGGGCCCAATACACTACACTGCGGTACCCCACTTGTTACAGGTACAGATGACGATTTCGTGCCATTAATCACCACACATTGCTTGCGGTCATGTAGAAAGTCTTCTATCCACGCTAGGACATTTCCCCGAATTCCGTACCCTTCCAGTTTGATTTTCAGCCTTTCGTGGGGTACACTGTCGAAAGCCTTGGCAAAATCTAGGTAAATATTGTCGATATTACCACCCCGTTCTAGAATATGGGTCCAAATATCCAATACTTTGAGCAATTGTGTCAAGCAAGAGCGCCCCGGCATAAAACCGTGTTGGCAATCTTTTACAAGGTTGGTTCGTAGTAGATGTTCCATCGCTGCATCTCTGATAATACTCTCAAGTACTTTACATATTATGCTGGTCAGGCTCACCGGTCTATAGTTGTTCGTGGAGTGCCTATCGCCCTTCTTGAAGATAGGACTCACATAAGCCACTTTCCATTCACTGGGGACCATTTGTTCATCCAGGCATTTACAAAACAGAATCTTCAGGGGCTCTGCAAGCTCGTTGCACAGCTCCCTTAGCACTCTAGGATGCACCATGTCAGGTCCAGGACTCTTATGGACCTTTAGCCTGGACAGTTTATTTCTAATACCCTCTTCTGTGAACACAATGTGGGTCAGTGCTGTGTCGAACCGTCTGTCCTCAAACGCAGGAAGGTTAGTTGCGTCCTCTCTTGTGAACACTGAGGAAAAGAAGCTGTTCAATGCCTCAGCTTTATCCTGGTCAGAATCTGCGTAACTACCATCTTCAAGCCTCAGGTCTGATACTCCTACTCGCGTTTTCAATTTCGACTTTGCATAGCGGTAAAACGCCTTTGGGTTTGACTTGACCTCGCATGCAACCAGCCTTTGGAACTCCTTTTCAGCCCTCCTACACTCTATCTTTGCTTGGTTTCTGGCTCTTGCATACATCCTCCTGTCTTGCTCATCGTTTGACCCAACCCCCTTCCCAGGTGGACCCGCACGATCACGGTTACCTAGGAAGGCTCAGCGGAGGGATGGGTAGTGCTCCTGCCCCCTTTCTTGTTCACAAACTCCTGGGAGGAAGGTGAACAGTTACAGGGGGGACCCAAGGACGAATACACCTTAGGGTGCAGGTCCCCAGGCCAGAGCGAAAAAGAAGGAAGAAAAGAGGAAGAATAGCCACTGGTGTAAGTAGCACCGGTGGGGTCGCGGCACAAGTCCGCTGCAAGAAGTCGTTGCAGAGCACCCAATCAGGGCCGCCTCTGATCAGGAGTCACCCCTGATCAGTGGGGAGGCACAGAAAGGGCGCTGTCTGGAATAAGCTTCCCACGTGTCAAAGTGATGGTTAGTGAGGTGGTCGTTTAAGTTCAGTTCGTCAACGGTAAGAGATAGGCTGGCTGGCTTGGCAGTGAGGGGTCTAGAGAGACGTCCATTCACAACAAAGGCTGGCTGGCTAGTGTAAATGTGTCGGTGTGTTCCTCCCGCCTCGCACTGGTTTATATACCCCTGAGTTGCCAGCGATCGCTACTCACGCAATGACAGAAATTACACACAATTTAACTGTTACTCATTCAAGGATGACCCTCAGTTGACAAAGGTCTGGCGAATTACTAAAGTTGATTTACACAGACTAATTCAAGATTGCGTTTGCCAGTAGAGAGTGGAATAAAGGTAGTGACAACTGTGTTCGAAGGCGGGACTTACTGGGAGTGATCCTGAGGGTAAAACAGATGGGAAAACACGTCTCTCCTGAGATTCTACAAGCGCGGTGGATTTGAATGTTATGTAGCATAATATGAATTAAAATGGGTTTTTAGGTATGACAATGATGTGCGCAGTACAACCCGACTCCACTGGACCTCAGACATCTCCCAAGACTAGTGGATGCGTCATCCACGCTACGGACACGGCCTAGGCTGCGTTAGGGACCTGTGGGAGGGAAGCGTGGCGGCTCACTCACGGCTCATAACGAACCTCAACGTTTCAAAGGGACATTAAGGACATAAAATACTTCACTCAAAGCACATTAACTACGTTACTTTAACACTTGTAATCAAACTATTAATTAGGTCAAATCACTTAAAAATGGCGAATTACAACACAGAGAAGGTGGAGTGACCTGCCTGTGGGAGGGAGGGTGGCGGCTCACTGATTTGAAATACCAACCGCCGCCTTCCACCCCGGCTAAAGTCACAGATTCCACCTACTTGGCATAGAAATAGTGTAGTGGATACCTCCCCTACAAACGCTGTTTGTCGCTGAGTAGCCGACCCCGTGAATTCCCCAGTGTATGCCTCGTGGTCTAGGTCAGGGGTCACCAAACTTTTTTCACAGTGGGCCGGATAACTGAAAGAATGACGAGCGCGGGCCGCATAACCATTCTGTTCAATACTCGCAAGCCAGAACGAAAGCTCTGGTAACACCAGAGCATAGTTTTGAGCTACCACGAGCCGGGGAAGGACTTGGGATCCGGCCCGCGGGCCGTAGTTTGGTGACCCCTGGTCTAGGTCAACAGGCGCCGCCTTACATGACGGAGGTCAACTATTAAGCCACGCCTACCTCCGCTATATAAGACCTGACCTCGTGGTGACCGCTCTCTTTTCTACCTACACCAACCAGCAAGCAACACCTCCTCTTCCACCTCCTGCCCGGTGGTCCTTGCTCCCGCCGGCAACCATGGCGACCCACAAGCTGTCCTCCTCTGAGCACCCTCACCAACCAGCTCTCTCTACTCAACGCTTGTAACCATGCTGCCTTCCCAGCACCAAGCTGCACTGTACATCCAATACAACATGTATACAGAGAGCACATTGTGAGTTTCCTTTCTCCATCCCATCCTGAGTGTGAACCCAAACATCTCATACCCCACAATAGTATGATTGGGGAATTAACAATATGTATATTACAGTATGTATGTATGTAGCTATAAAAATAAAAAAATAAATTTTAATGCATCCTCTATTTCATATATATATATATATATATATATATATATATATATATATATATATATATATATATATATTAATACAAAGAGGCCCCCAGTGGATGAATTGCCCTGGGCCCCGCACCCCCCTAGGGACGTCTCTGACTGCACTGTATCGTATTACAATTTAAGTTCTTGAGAGAATCACTCTCTATAAAGAGCAATAAAAGATATCCCTGTTAGCTGGAAATATTGATGCAGACCTTTTCTGGGGATGAGAGATTTCTGGGTAAAAGGACGACTTTCCCCAAATCAGAAAAATCCCACATTCCCAAAATTTTTCGGCTACTGGTAAAAGTTTTTGAGAGTTTAAACATTATTTCGTCCTCGGAGACACGAGAAAAAAATTGAAGAGTTTCCGGAAGTTTGCTCAACATTTTCCAGAAAATGCACCTGATATTAAACCTCAGAATTTGCTCCCAGACATAAAAAAAATATTTTAAAGAAATTTTTGAGAAATGTTCCAGAAAATGCTACTCACTTTCAACCTCTGAAACTCATTCACAGACCTGGAATGGAGAGAAATGTCCTGGAAAAATTCTTTGCCAATTTCAATTCTGGATATTGGAGAAGTTGACGGATGTATCCCTCGGACGGCCTGTACCTCCCGGTGAACTCCTCCTCCGGCACATAAGCAAAAGGATTTTGACGCCCTCTAATAAAAATCCTCGGTAGCCTGACAGCATTAGCCTGATCTCCATGCAGGGGTGTTATAATGACTGCCTTACAAAATAAATAAAAATAATAATATGCAGTAATTACTATAATTAAGTAAATTAATTTTGATAATAGTCTCTAGCTCGTTCCTTGAAATTTTGGTCGTAATTTAAAAATTCCGAAAGGACGAAACTCCACAACCAGGGATTCATAACATGTCTGTACTCTTGAAGATGACAACACTTCCTGCAGCTCTTTACAGTCCGTTTGGTTTTTAATTTCCCTGAATAACTTGGCACCAACCGCTAACTTTTGTATGGAGGAATGTTGTCTTCTGGCTGTACAGTACATTATGAGACAAACAACAGACCCAGTACACATGACAATGTTGTGCCATTAATCACTTACTTACAGTCAGGGAGAAAGTCTCTGATCCACACTTGGAACTTCCCTCAATCTCGTACCCTTCCGGTTTAGTTCTCGGCCTTTCGTGTGGTACGCTGTCGAAAGCTTTGACAAAATTTAGGCAAAGTAATATCTCCCTTAGCCGGAATCCCTCTAACCTGGAACTCTCCAATTGCTGGAATTGAAATTTTCTCGGAAAATTGTTACGGAAGCCGGAATTTTTTGGAAAAATCCGGCTTCGGGAAAAATTTTCCGGGGGCACATTTTGCGGAACATTCCGAAAAATTTTCCTGATACCCAGAAAATTACGGGGATGAGAGATTATTTTCCGGCTTTGAGAGAGTCATCTCGTGACTCGGAAATCTTTCATTCCCGGAAGTGCTCTGCACCAATTGTTCCGGCTAACAGGGATAACACCGTACAGCTCCTCCCCGACTTACAAAGGGGTTAGGAACCCAAATCCAGGTCCTAAGTCGAAATTGTCATAAGTTGAAAATGCTTCAATAATAGTACATAGAAAATCTAAAATGGGTGTCTCTTTTTCTGCTCAGCACCACAAAACTCTCACTTTTAAGCTTGCCAGCCATTTTAAAGTGAATTACAAAGAAAAATTTTGTCAGTACACATCGCAATCACTGACGTTGGGACTCGAAAATACGTAATTTGACAAAACTTTGGGACAACTGAGGCGATAGTATGTCCGGGTGGTCGTAGGCCGGGCGTAGCTGTGTATTGTTGATATTACCACCGTTACGGAATTTGAGTCCAAACATCCAATACCTTAAGCAATTGTTGAGCAGGAGAGCCCCAGCATAAAACCGTGTTGGCAATCCTTTACAAGTAGTAGATGTTCCATCATGGTTCTCTTACTGTATAATGCTCTCAAATACATTGCACACTATGCTGGTCAGGCTCACCGGTCTATAATTATTCCGTAGAGTGACGATCGCCCTTCTTGAAGATAGGACTCGCATAAGCCATTTTCCAATCACTGGGGACCTTTTGCTCATCCAGGCATTTACACAAGAGGATCTTCAGGGGCTCAGCAAGCTCGTTGCTTGACTCTCTTAGCACTCTAGGATGCACCATGTCAGAGCTGGGACTCTTATGGACCTTTAGCTTTGACAATTTATTTCTTATACCCTCTTCTGGGTTATAGTGTACAGTACTGTGTTAGCTCTTGCTGCTATATACTTTCACTTGCTATTGTCTATATTTCATTTTAAACTTTTAACAGCTGTAATTAACAAGAGGGAGGATGGGGCTTATAACACCCTTGAGCAGCCATAACTTTGTGTGACCATACATCTTCAAACATAGCCGTGTTCATTGTCGCCAATTTTGTTTCGAGTATTAAATCACAGCAAAAAATTGCGTCGTAGCTCAAGTCATGACCAACTCAGAGAGATGGGATGTCTTAAATGTTTTTAAGTATCCAGCACTTTGGACTGAACTAATAGCCTCTGACAGAGTTACTGGTGGAACCCTTGACTCCCCACACTCCCTGCCTCCACCACACAACTCCTACTCTGGAGTTGTTGGTAGTCCAATTATTACAGACAATTTACAGAGGAGAATAATGATGTGTCCTCTCATTTCTATGAGATTATTATAATGACAATACAAATATAAGCGAGGCTCAGTATTTCAAGCAACAGTCACGAACTTATGAAGTAAAATCATATTTGGTTTGATAATTATAATTCATTATCTGGTAACTGTATCACATAGGCAGACTCAGTCAGCGTCGGCGGAGCACTAATATAGACACTGTACGTATCAGAGTAGTAGTATAAGGTGTAACAATTAAAACAGTCACAATGTGTAGAAAAGGACATTTATTATAAATAACACTTAATAATGTGAACAAATAGCGAAGACTGAACCATTTCTCCAGCAACTCTGCACGACATAGAAACTTTATTATATAACACCTTTAAGCAACAGTTATATTGCTTTTGTCATAATTTCCACAGTTGATAGTAGTACAGTAATACTAACGGTCATTTTTTTTTACCCATTTAACATCAGCGTTTGGCACAACTGTTGTTTCTATACTGAACTGCTGCCAACTGAACTATTTTTGTTCATGTCAAGTTTGTATTACAATAAATGTGTGTTGCCCACTTCCTGATTGTTTTGATTATTAATAATTCCTTCAGTACAATGTCTTCTTAACCATTTTATTCTGGCTACCACTAGATGATTTTATTCAGCAGGGAAAGTTCCATCTTGTAGCCAAGGGGTTAAACAAAACTTGGCTGCTCCTACAGGATATAGTCAAACTTATCCTTAATCCATTTGCTCATAAATGCTTCCTCATGCAAAGGAACACCTTACTTAGAACATGTATTCATCCTATTGTCAATGCATTATTCTGCATTGTTATCTCTCCTAACTGATATACTGTGCACTTGCCCTCCTCACCCCCAGTACAGAACCCTGTTTCACTCCCAGAGAAAGACACCTACCCCGACACCCCTTCCCTCCCCCTCCCGCTCACTAGCGAATACTTCCAATTCACACTTCAGAGCTCAGGGTTTATACCTCAGGGGGAGCGAGGATGGGGCAATGCTATGTGGTATACACAGGAGTGGAGCCAACTGTATATGCATTAAAACAAACCACAAACACTCAAGTCATTTTTTATGCATACATGACAACAGGAAGATGGTGTGGCTGCCAGTACCAAACATACATTCAGTAATATTTCACTTATATTCACAGTACAGTATATTCTTTTTCTTATACATATCTCTCCAGTGTGCTGTTACCTTACACATTAATTTGTTTTAAAAATAATGGAGAAAATACAAATGACTGTAGAGAATGTGAGTACATGGGTCAGGTAAGCAGAGGCTGCCCTGCCAGTATGAGTGAATGGGACATGCACTTAACTGGGAGTAAAATTGACAGTCCACTTTGATGAAATGAGTTAATAACTGTATTCTTGCTGTGAGTTGTACAGTCAACTTGTACCACCTGGTCCAGTCTTCTTGTTCCTACTTGTACACTTTGGAACTTTTCCAACTGTTACAGTCAGCATTGTCAATCCACATTCTCTATGAGGTGTAAACCCCTGAAGTATTGACTAGTGAAACAGAAGCATTATTAAAGGCAGTAGGCTGCTACCAAACAGGAAGGCACTACCACCTGGGAAGATACTGGAAGCATTATGTGTTGTCTAATGGTGGACCCTGCTGCCATATGTGACCAAGTCCCAGGTTGATGATCTGTCTTTCTGCCTCATTTACACACAATTGTTTCTCTTACTTTGACAACAATATATATATATATATATATATATATATATATATATATATATATATATATATATATATATATATATATATATATATATATATATGCAAGTAAATCACTGTAGGTGCGTGTGATCTAGGTATATGCTGATAACCACCAGGAAAGAAGAAAACACGAAGTTCCCAAGCGCTTTCGTGTAATTCACATCTTCAGTATATATATATATATATATATATATATATATACACACACACACACAGTAAGTTCTCGCTTAACATCTGGGTTACATTCCTAAAAATGTGACGTTATATGAAACAACGTTAAGTGGATAAATTTTCCCCATAAGAAATAGATAAAATACAGGAGTTACGTTCCTGAGCCTCCTTTTGACCCGTGAAATACATAACGTACACATAAAATCATTGCCATTTCTATAAGAAATAGTACATACATATACAACTACTAAGTTTATATTGGTACTGTACTCGCCGATGGGTGGAGGTGGTAGAGCAGGTGTGTGATGGGTAGTGGAGCGGAGGAGGAGGAGGGTGGGAGGGAGGAGGAGGGTGGGAGGGAGGAGGAGGAGGAGGGTGGGAGGGAGGAGGAGGGTGGGAGGGGAGGTGGATGGAGGGAGGAGAGGAGGAGGGATGGAGGGAGGGGAGGAGGAGGGGAGGAGGAGGGAGGGAGGGGAGGTGGATGGAGGGAGGGGAGAAGGGAGGGTGGTGAGTCTCTGGTACGAGGCAAGAGAGTGTAGCGCTGCCAGACAATGGAGGTAATGCGCCGTAGACAGTAGTCCGTGACGACACATAACGACGTAGTACCGAAACAACGCTTAGCGGGACGACGTTAAGTGAGGATTTACTGTAGTACTGTATATCATTTCTCATTCTTTATTTAATTTTGTTTTCTTCAATTTCTGTATTTGTTTTTGGTTCAATCCCCGCCCCTTAGGCCCCAGCGTGGGTCGGTTACCTACGCCCAGATGGGTTAGTCCTCGTAAGAAAACCCTAATCTAGGGTTGATAAGGGATGGCCTTTTACAGCTTTCATGACCCAATAAATAATAGATGCCTTTAATCATATCAAACATTAACATCAAAATATTAATCTCGTATAATAATACGCGAGCGCGTGCTTCTCGCCCGTCCATAACACACCGGGACAGTTCCCAGTGAAATATATTACCCAAATAAAGTTAGGTCTGGGGAGGGTGCGTCCGGCATGAAAATCATTGGCGTTAAGTCTACAAATATAACATTATTACACTGGCCTCTTTATACCATACAAAACATCCCTAAATGGGGGTTGAATAACTTCATCAGCAACTGAGTGCGCCCAATGCCACATTGCCATTAATTTTGTGATCGTTTTAATTTTGCATTACCCGAGTAGAAAAAATAGTGACCATAAACACTTGAGGGATCCCGGTGTTGTCACCAAGTTTGATAAAAATCAGTAAAGCAATATTGTCACCTTACGGACGTGTGTTTTGGAACACAAGCCAAATACTGCCCATTAGAAGAAGGGCTCGATGGTGTTATTATATAGAGTACTGGCAGTATATATTGGTTTCCTGGAAGGGGGACACATTATGTTACAAAGAAATATGTGTTTTGTGGTCAATGACCTGTTCCCCCATAGTGGCCAATGGCCTGTTCCCCCATAGTGGTCAATGACCTGTTCCCCCATAGTGACCAATGACCTGTTCCCCCATAGTGACCAATGACCTGTTCCCCCACAGTGGTCAATGACCTGTTCCCCCACAGTGGCCAATGACCTGTTCCCCCATAGTGGCCAATGACCTGTTCCCCCATAGTGTGGTAATGACCTGTTCCCCCATAGTGTGGTAATGACCTGTTCCCCCATAGTGTGGTAATGACCTGTTCCCCATAGTGTGGTAATGACCTGTTCCCCCATAGTGTGGTAATGACCTGTTCCCCATAGTGTGGTAATGACCTGTTCCCCCATAGTGTGGTAATGACCTGTTCCCCCATAGTGTGGTAATGACCTGTTCCCCCATAGTGTGGTAATGACCTGTTCCCCCATAGTGTGGTAATGACCTGTTCCCCCATAGTGTGGTAATACATCATGCCAGAATATTGATGAGTGACTCAGTTGCCACCAGCGGTATATAATGATCAATCTTCATGTTCTTTACCTCATTCTATATCATATGTGGTGGTCAGGAGTGCGTGGGTCAGGGGATGAGGGTCGTCAGGTTCCTGCTAATAGATACTATAGTAATTTGCCATAGAAACAAACCCAGAAAGTTGTCACACACATTTATTATAAATAACAGTACCTAATGTGTATTCGCCACCTCTTGGTTCCACCATGACCTGAGGTGTTCTCTGTTGACTGCTGGTGTATTAAACTTGAAGGTAATATACATAAATAATACATCCGATAATTCCTAACCCAATATTATTGCAGCGTCGTCCGGAAGTGAGATGCGCACTGTCGGAAACATTTTAATTTGGCAACTGTCGAGTTACTCGGCGAGACACGAGGTGCACGCGGCAACCTGGAACGAGGAGAATGTTTTAAAAAGACTTAATATAATTTTATCATCATAGTAAGTGATCCAGCAGCGTCGACGATTCACATGCTTTTTCATTTACAAGTGTTCTCATAGATTAATTGATGTAGTTATCACCCGAGCAGCATGTGGACCTAACCTTTGCCAGTCAGTCACAGGGGGGTTTGCTTCTGTTATTATTAACGATACGAGTTATTATCGTCATATGATATTTAAACTTATGAAGTACTGTATTTTGAAAGAATTTCTGGTCACAACTGAAATTAAATTGATGTAAATGTAGGGGTAAGAATAAGTTAAACCTAGTGGGTGTGGTCTGCCCCCCACACAGTATAGTAAGTAATGGTCGGCCCTCGTGTTGGAGGACGGCCGGCCCTAGAGCCACCTAGGTGCGAATCTGTTGAAGGTGTAGAAGCTGTCGCCAACACATCTTCTTGTGGCGTAGATTAATATAATATTTTAATTTCTTTATACTCTTATTTTTTGCCACCCCCACCCCCCCCCCCACCAGGCCCCGTTGCGGGTTGATGACATGTGCCCGGGTGGGCTATTCCCCGTAAAAAAAGTGAACGAGCTGCATGACCCAGTGTCAAGGAATAGTCCAAGAAGACAGGACAGCTCGCCATCTGCACAGGCTAACCATTACTCTGGAACACGATCACAAATCAATTAACATGCAAGTTCCCAATTACTGCTGGACAGACAGACAAATGGCATAAAGAAACTTGCCCATAGCCTCACCCTGCCTGGGGGTCAAACCTGGGTCTAGTCGCTTGCGAGGCGAGCATGTTGACCATTACACACATCAACCTTCGCCTTGACAACACCGCCAAACACATCAACTCTACTCTCTAATATTAAAGTACAGTAATATTTCCGTCAGCCGCACTCCCTCAAACCCGGAACTCTCCAATAGCCGGAATTGAAATTTTCTCGGAAAATCGTTCCCAAAGCCGTAATTTTCCGGGAAATTCTAGCTTTGGAAACGATTTTCCGAGTGGCACATTTTCCGGGAAATTCTGAGAAATTTTTCCCGATACCCAGAAAATTCCGGGAGAGTTTTTTCCGGGTTTAAGAGATGAAATTAAAGCGCATTTTCTAGAAGTTCCGAGAAAATTTTCAGTTGCCCAAAAAATTCCGGGGACGAGGGATAGTTTTCCGGGTTTGGGAGAGTCGTCTCGTTACCCGGAAATCTCTCATCCCCGGAAGTGCTCTGCACCAAGTGTTCCGGCTAACGGGGATATCACCGTACAAGGAACACATTTGACATATGATTGAATGTATACTTTTTCCATTACATATCAGTAACAGTGAATGTAAATGTTATAAGCTCATCTAAAACCTCTAGTAATCAACCCTTAGGTCCCGGGTGACGTTCCAGAATGTCTGCCTATTCCTGCCACTTTTTTTATTAGTATTTTTGGAAAAGTTGATTTTACTATATTTATCCCCGCACGGGAGAGGGGGGGGTACTACCGGGGGGGGTACTACCAGCAGCACTCTAACTCGGGGCTTAAGGCTCAGCAGCACTCTAACTCGGGGCTTAAGACTCAGCAGCACTCTAACTCGGGGCTTAAGACTCAGCAGCACTCTAACTCAGGGCTTAAGACTCAGCAGAATATAATAAAGGAAAGTGATTAACCAGCTCATAATGTTCCAGTTTATAATGATTAAGGATTTGTTTGATCAAAGACATTATAAAAATAACCATTTCCAGTTTATGTTCCAACTAAAAACTGGCAAACTACAGCAACTATCAGCTGAATCATCCTTGCTTAATGCGTCTTAATGTTAGACTACAACCCCCACGATCCAACAATTAACTTTGTATAAAAATCTATGAGTATCTATTCATAATTTCAAAACAAGATACAAGAACACCATAGTTCTGTGTTTTCTGCAGAGTTGGAAAGTAACTAAATAAATTTACTTTTTAAAAAGTACAGTACTCAAATTTTTTAGTAATTTTACTTAAGTAAGATTTTCTAATACTTTTACTCCAATACAATTGAAAAACAAAAATCATTACTCGTTACATGACCCAAACAACGACTTGTAATGTCTGTGGCAAACTAATAATATATGTTTTTCTTTAGCCACAGTAAAAGAGTTGTGTGGGTGGGGGGTATGGTGTGGGGAGACACCATATACCTAGAGGTAACGTGGCCATGACAGTGGACATTTCCTTTAATCTTCTTGTGTCCATTAACACCTGGACCACCCACCTCACCCAGTCTACCCACTCCTACCCCCCTTCCTTTCAGGGGCTTGGTCTTTCCATTAGACGTCAGTTGTTCTTCTCATATACCTGTACAGGTTGTACCTCTCTAGTCCGGCAACCTCGGGACCTGACCGGTGCAGGACAATGGAAATTCACCCTTTTCCTGGATAGATAGTGACTTGTGCTTACGCTTGGAAGCACTAGCACCACTTTCACTGCTTCGTGGTCTCTTTGAAAACATATTGAAGGGTTAAATGTTGTACAGTAGCTTCTCAAATTTTGCGAGTTTTTAATTCAACTTTTTTTATTTGGACACAAAAAAATACTACACAATTAAAAACTTTGATGGTGGAAACTCGAATTTCGACGGGTTTAAGCGGCCCGCCAACGTTCAGACGTGCATAATCGTGTAAACAGCGTCATTTCTCTTATGTACAAAAGACTCATTATTGTTTATTACTGAATGTCTTTTTGATTGAATTAATATTTATGTGTGCAAAATGAACAATACAATTCATTAATAATACGTAGAATATTAAAACACACGAGGAGACAAGACGGCATTGTTTTCGTTGTTTACAAAACCAGTGACTGACTGGTTCTACATATAAAACTGAAGAAAATAAGACCCTGGTTGTAGCTGTAGTAAAATTAATATGGTAGTTTTAAGTAATGTTATTTAATGTTAATAAATGGAACAATAAAAGTAGCTAACCATTAATGGTAAAGAAAAAAGTGAGATCACTTATGTAAGTGAGCACATGTGAAAACATATCGTCATTACTCTACATAAGAATATGAAAGCAACACTTATTTACTGTTCATATATATTTTAATTCATGTTTCTGAATTTAAAACATAAATTCTACCCACCAGTCGTGGTAAAGTTGAAAACATAAGGACAGCCAATGTTGTTGTGTGTGTTTTTACTCGGATGACGAAGTTGCCAAGTCATCAGGTTCAACTCTGGCTGAAGCTGTAGAACACAAGAACTCTTTCTGTGTTGTTTTTAGTTTTTATTTAACTTTATGTGTTATTTTCGTTGGTTTATTAGGATGTTGCTTTATTAGAGGCAGTAATTCGCCAAAAAAGTAGGGCAAATAAGGCAAAATTTAGCCAAACATCGAAAGTACCAGACTCAAATTAATTTTCTCCATGGGCAAACTAAAATCGTTCCGGACCACAGGAGTTTCCGGACCACAGAATGCCGGACTAGAGAGGTACAACCTGTACCTAAACTGAATGGCTGTGATTCTAAAATGCTTTACATAATTCCATCATAGACATAAAGCCTGTATCAATGTGTGACACTGAGTGTATTTAAAATTATGCTCAAATATCTATGCACCCCCCCCCCACCAGATGTTACATGGTGAGAAAAATTCAGCCACTCATCAATTAAAATCAAAGTGACGTGACCACAGCCACATCCCAGTTGAGGGTGAGTCTTAGTCACACTCAGTCACTATGGAGGCATCAATCATCCACAAACTGCTCAACCGAAGGAGCTTGATAGCTGCTTGGCATGCCCAGGGGGTGAAATGTAGGGAAGAGTAGTTGAACGTATTCTTATATTTAGGCTTAAAAGATCCGGATTGAACAACCATAATTTGAAGATACGTAGTTATTGATTAATGTTAATAGAAACATTTACAAATGCAAATGTGTAATGTTATGTCTTTTATTTTTATCTTTAGTTAACTAGTTTGGATTTATTTTTATATTTGGGATAATTAATAATTTTATTGTTACTTTTTACTTTCAGTACTTTTATTTATTTATTCTTTTTTTATGAGGGTAACAGCCCACCCGGACACAGGTCATCAACCCACATTGGGGCCTGGGGGAGGGGGGGGGGATATATGAATAAAAAGAAATTAAAATTAGAGAAGAAAAAGGTTATACCATGTTAATCTACACCACGAAGGTGCCGGAAAACCATCTTTATAAAGTGAGACAGATTGTATGAGTATGGAAACACAGAAGGCAGAGCATTCCACAGTTTGGCTGTGTGGGGACAGAAGGATGTACTGTAACGGGTTATAGTACTTTATGAATGAGATGCTTTTTTACTTCTACCTGAATACATTGATATTTGGATACTTTTACTTCTACGTGAGAAACAATACTTTTACATAAGTAACAAAATCCAGTACTTTTTACATCTCTGGTTTCCTGCAACAATTTGTGTTCATTCCCATCAGTAAAGTTGTTATTTTTATTTTACCGTGGTACACATATTACCTTTGATGCATGTGCAGTAAACCGGTGATGACTCACCATGGACACGGTCTGGGAATGAACTCGGGAGATGATGAGATACTGCATATAAAATGATCTGGGAAAATCTTGGCATATCTGGCCACCTGCATCACCTACCATACCTGTGTCACCTAACATACCTTTGTCACCTAACATGCCTCTGTGTCACCTACATCACCTCTGTGTCACCTACCATACCTGTGTCACCTACCATGCCTCTGTGCCACCTACCACGCCTCTGTCACCTACCACACCTGTGTCACCTACCATACCTGTGTCACCTACCATGCCTCTGTGTCACCTACCACACCTGTGTCACCTACCATACCTGTGTCACCTACCATGCCTCTGTGTCACCTACCATACATCTGTGTCACCTACCATGCCTCTGTGTCACCTACCATGTCTCTGTGTCACCTACCATGCCTCTGTGTCACCTACATCACCTCTGTGTCACCTACCATACCTGTGTCACCTACATCACCTCTGTGTCACCTACCATACCTCTGTGTCACCTACCATACCCCTGTGTCACCTACTATACCTGTGTCACCTACCATGCCTCTGTGTCACCTACCACGCCTCTGTCACCTACCATACCTGTGTCACCTACCATACCTCTGTGTCACCTACCACACCTGTGTCACCTACCACACCTGTGTCACCTACCATACCTCTGTGTCACCTACCACACCTGTGTCACCTACCACACCTGTGTCACCTACCATACCTCTGTGTCACCTACCACACCTGTGTCACCTACATCACCTCTGTGTCACCTACCATACCTGTGTCACCTACATCACCTCTGTGTCACCTACCATACCTCTATGTCACCTACCACACCTGTGTCACCTACCATACCCCTGTCACCTACCATGCCTGTGCCACTACCATGCCTGTGCCACTACCATGCCTCTGTCACCTACCATGCCTCTGTGCCACTACCATGCCTCTGTCATCTACCATGCCTCTGTGCCACTACCTTGCCTGTGTCAACTACCATGCCTGTGCCACTACCATGCTTCTGTGTCAACTACCATGCCTCTGTCACCTACCATACCTCTGTGCCACTACCATGCCTCTGTGTCAACTATCATGCCTCTGTCATCTACCATACCTCTGTGCCACTACCATGCCTGTGTCAACTACCATGCCTCTGTCACCTACCATACCTCTGTGCCACTACCACCTACCATGCCTCTGTGTCAACCACCAAGCCTCTGTCATCTACCATACCTCTGTGCCACTACCATGCCTGTGTCAACTACCATGCCTCTGTCATCTACCATGCCTGTGTCAACCACCATGCCTCTGTCATCTACCATACCTCTGTGCCACTACCATGCCTGTGTCACCTACCATGCCTCTGTGCCACTACCATGCCTGTGTCACCTACTAAGCCTGTGTCACCTACCGTGCCTGTGTCACCTACCATGCCTCTGTCAATACCATGCCTCTGTCATCTACCATGCCTGTGTCATCTACCATGCCTGTGTCACCTACCATGCCTCTGTCATCTACCATGCCTCTGTCATCTACCATGCCCCTGTGCCACTACCATACCTCTGTGTCACCTACCATGCCCCTGTGTCACCTACCATGCCTCCGTGTCACCTACTAAGATACTTCATTCTTCGTCCCCTCATGTGCCGAGGTATCGAGGGTTTAGTGTACAGTATATACAGCCACTAATAAGCAGCCTTGATATATTATTGCAATCACATTAATCTAACACTATATAAGTTGCGCTGTGCCTGATACATTGCTTCATAACAACAGTTTTTTATCAGTAATCCTTGTAATCTCTTTTGGAAATAAATGTTTCAATAGTTTCAGTACATATTCAGTATAATCACTGTGCGCAATGCAATTTCAATTCATATGACTTATATCATTTACAAAAATATGTTCGTGATTTGTTGTCTACAGATATTTGGTTATTTTATTACTGGACATTGACTTTGTCAGAGTATCTTCTTGCTTCCAGTGTGGAGGAATAAATCTAGTATTAACTTGAACAAGACATTATTTCAATTGTAAGTTTGTATTTATACACATAATTTACAGCTTCAATCCCTAGTCTAAATTACTACTACATGCAGCCACCATCTTTTCCAACGGTGGTATTGTTAAACCTTAGTGTCAGGAGTATGGGCTCCTGTGATGAACCAATAAGTGGCAAACAAGTATTAAGTAATGAAACAGTCAGCAGTTCCCTCACAATTTCTACAAGTACTGCTCTTTACATTTTTGTCATTACCCATATCTAAAATTGTGCTACCACCTGATACTAAAGTTTAAGAATACAAACTCAACAGCTGTATTGTCAAGGTGAGGGTGTGTGTGTTTGGGAGGGCAGACCACCACCTAAATACTTATTGCTACTCCTAAATTTACATGGCCTTAATATCAGTGAAGACTAGAATATTCTTTCATTATATTTGGTAAGTGTAAATATAATGTTAGGATAATCACTATTATCATCATAGACAGACACAAACCCCCCATGTTTGACCCGGCTGGTTCACATGCTAGTTAAGTGTACAGTATAAACCCCCATCCTACATGAATCAATGAGAGGACATGTAAACAAGGAACCATATAAAGCATTATTGTTGCTCAAATACATGTGTTATGTATTGGGTCATCAAAGTCACCCTGTCATAAAAGAACACATTTTTGAGCCTGTCCTCCTACACTACATGAGAGATGCATAACAAAATAACACTAAATAAATATGCTCAGATCTGTAGCACAAGCTGGCAACACCACCCTAATGTGCAGTAAAACATTCAAGCATAATTTATGCTTTGTCCTAAGTGTTTATGTCCTTCTTAATATGTACAGTACTGTTCTACCTTGTAACTGTTCTACCTTGTAACTGTTCTACCTTGTAACTGTTCTACCTTGTAACTGTTCTACCTTGTAACTGTACAAGTAACATCTTAAACATTTCCCACCCCTCTAACCCATAACACCCTCCTCAACCACCTCTCTCCCCTTCACTCCTGAATGCTTCGGATTCACAAGTCGATACTCTCGGGGTTCACACTTCATGGATTGACAACGCAGGCTGTAACAGTTGGAAAAGTCCCCAACTGTACAATTGTTCTTTTTCTCTAATCCTATTTAGTCTGTATGATATTTGTAATTTCTTATTCTATTTGATATTACGGGTTTTGTTTGTTTAAATGTTCAGATACCACTGTGTTGATGGCAGACCTGTACCTCTCACTGGTGGGTCCCACATTGTTGTGTAATGTGACAGACACAACCCTGCTCCTTATAGAGGGTGGATGTGCACTGAAAGTATTGCCAAGGTTGTATGCAGTAATATCTCCGCCAGGCGGAATCCCTCGAGCCCAAAACTCTCCGATGGCCGGAATTTAAGTTTTCTCGGAAAATCATTTCCAAGTCTGGAATTTTCCGGCTTTGGGAATGACTTTCCGAGGGCCACATTTTCTGGAAAATTCTGAGAAAAATTTCCCAGTACCCAGAAAATTCCAGGGATTGGAGATATCTTTTCGGGTACGAGAGATGATGTAATGTGCAATTTCTGGAAGTTCCGAGAACATTTTTCCATTATCCAGAAAATTCCAGAGACGAGGGATTTCTTCCGGCTCTGAGAGAGTCGTCTCGTTACCCGGAAATCTCTCATTCCCGGAAATCTGCACCAATTGTCACGGCTAACGGAGATATCACCGCACTGCATTCCACAACGGTTCAGACATGTGGAGAGGAGGAAGAAGACCAACTGGATCAAGAGATACAAAAGCATGTTAAGAGGAGAACTAAGGAAAGAACAAGTGACAATTGGAGAGGCTGTGAACATGAACCGAGGGATAAGTACTGTACGCGACGAGACAGACTGCAACACCTCAAGTAGCCAACCCCCACAACGTGGATAATGGCTGTAAATGGTGATGAAGATCACATCCAGTGTTATGTCTCCCAATATCTCTTGGCTCATTCACTCTCGGTTCTACTTAAAGGCCTTTTGTCCACACATGATGTCCTCTAATTAAAAGGGTGAAATAATGGGAAAGCGGCCATTGTGCTATTCATCATTATCATAAAGTGTGTGACAAAGCCACAGGTAACTGCTGTATGAGCCAGTGTGTGGAAACAGTGTGTGGCATATGGTAGGAAATGGTTTTTGATGTACAGTTTGGACTTCTTGCTTTTTTTCCCTTGCTATATAAGATTATTGCAGTTACTTTTGTTTCCCTCTTCCATAAAAAAGACGGAAACACACACTAGGTTTAAAAAAAAGTGAAAAGCCTACAAATGTAACCACAAGACAAGCTTCGAATTTCAATTTATCTTGTATTTTATCTATCTTAATTACACCTCGACATTTTTTTCATAAATGTACATAAGTTGAGTCTACCATGACTATCAATAACAGTTTCAGAATTCTTCCTTAACAAATTCTAGTTCTTCCAGGCACTCCATCTTTAAAGAAGATTGGTCAATTATCTCAGGCCCTGGTGAAGCTTCTGTCTCACAAATGACTGAGAGTGGATCATAATTAGTTTCCTTTTTCACTCCTTCAGAAACACACATCTCCACTGTTGGTTGGCAAGACAAGCTCAAGTCATGGTGCAAATCCTGGCAACTTTCACCTTCATAATGATGAGAGTTGACCACCTGGTCAGTCTGGTAACATCTCTCTACATGTAATATTAAACTCTCTTTCTCTCTAAAGTCTTTCATGCATCTTACACAGTGGAAAGGTTTTTCTGAGTGAACTTTCTTGTGTCTTACGAGGTGAGACCTTTTAGAAAAGCCTTGATGACATTCTGAACACTAATAAGGTTTCTCTCCTGTATGAGTTTTCATATGTGTTGTTAAGCCATTTTTTTGGGAAAACAATTTAAAACAATCCGAACACTGAAATGGTTTCTCTCCTGTATGTGTTCGCATGTGCGTTGTTAAATTACATTTAAGTGAAAAACCTTTAAAACATTTTGTACACTGATAAGGTTTCTCTCCTGTATGAACTCTTTTATGAATTATGAGAGAAGATTTTTGTGAGAACCTTTTACAACAATCTGAACACTGAAATGGCTTCTCTCCTGTGTGACTTCTCATATGAATGACTAAATAATATTTTTGTGTAAAGCATTTCAGACAGTCCGAACACTGATAAGGTTTCTCTCCTGTATGAACTCTCTTATGATTTATGAGAGAAGATTTAACTGAAAACCTTTTAAAACATTCTGTACACTCAAATGGCTTCTCTCCAGCTTGATCTTTCACATGTGTTACTTGATGTGATTTTACACACAAGTCTCTGGGAGGCTCTGACTGTTCCTCTGAGTGACCTTCCATTATAAAACTGTGTATTGTGTGTTCAAAGGTTTTAGTGACACTTAACTGGTGATCTTTCACATGTGTTACTTGATGTGATTTTACAGACAATTCTCTGGGAGGCTCTGACTGTTCCTCTGAGTGACCTTCCATTATCAAACTGTGTGTATTGTGCGTTCAAAGGTTTTAGTGACACTTAACTGGCAAGCTGTTTCCTCCTACAAGAACTATTAATGTCTTGTTACTGTTAATTATATTTGACAATGAAAACTGAAACATAAATCAATTAGTGAATGTGATTTACTGACAATGATGTAATGATGCTGAGATGGGAGGACAGTGAGGAGGTAAGTGTGATGGAAGATCCAGTTTGTGATGTGACTACACCATTATTAACAAGGTTCCTCTATACCTCTTTGAACTAAATGTGAAAAATGGTGTAAAGAATGAGTTACACATATAACTATACTTGTCATTAACAAACACTGTTTATGACTTACAACATACACTATAAAAACACTCAACAGGAAAGTGTACAAAAATTATATACTGTACACTATTGTTATATGTACAGTTCCTCTGATGTACAGTAGACAATAATACTCAGGCTGATATACTACTGTACTTGTGATGGCTGGTAAACAATAATACTCAGGCTGATATACTACTGTACTTGTGATGGCTGGTAAACTTTTACTACATGTGACAAAAGTCTTATGAGGGGGTGAATCTATACACAAGTTTTGAATTATTTCAAAACATATTTCCACAAGGAAGAATAATTTCTTGTCTACTTGTAATTCTTTGGTTCAGTTGATAATACTTTGTCTATGTCCACTGTTGTTTACACCTGCACCCAACATAGTGTTCTCACAGTCTACTGCTTCTCTTCCCACTGCCATTTGTTCTTCAGTTCATATCTGTGGGAAGGAAAGTCAAACATATTAGTGAAATAATACTTCAGACTTCCTTTATGTAACTAAAGACACATTCCCACATAAAAATGTCCCCCACAACATATTGTACTGTGCTAAAATAACACTTGGTTAATATTATTCAACTACAGCTGCATCTCAATTTATGCTGTAGATGCATTCTTGTAAATGGCCGTGTAACACACACAACTCAACCTTAATTCTCCCATATGAAATAAAGGAAATAGTGGGATGTGGCCTCAACACTCATTCTTTGGTCTATACAATATACTGTAGATACATATTTCCTTCACTATTTAATTTTTAACTATGTATTTGTTACTCACAATAATGAAGACATTAAAAAAGAAAGAACACGACTAAATTATCGTAAATTGAACGGGTGTTGGCATCAATCAAGAGCAGGCTGACAGGCAGATTCCACTGGTTTTGATCCTTGATCCACAGACTCAGCATCGTCTCCATGATGGCAGTCACTGAGGTTCCAGACTTAACAATTCCTTAATTTGGGGACACTGTCACATAATGTGTGGACGGTACTAAGGCCTGACCTACATCAGCTATGTGTTCTCTCTTGTTGCAGCTTATTACATCTAATTTAACACCAATAGTGATGGCCTTTTGCTGCTTCTTGGGCTGGGTATCACCCTTGGATGTTTGCCAGTCACAATGAAGGCCAAAAGTTATGAAACACGAGACGCCACGTGGACAATCACGAGAATCTTAATCAATCTCACTCCGATAACGTCTACCGTCACGTGCTCATCCTGCTTCACACTGAGAGTATCTTACCTCACCAGCAACGTTTGCTCACCTACGACCACCCGCACATACGACCTGCCTCAGTCGGTACAACCACCCGCACGCACGACCGCTGCAGTCAGTACCAAAAATGTTTCAAGTAACGCACGTAATTTCTAGACTGAAACGTTTCCGTCCCGTACGAGAGTGCCGCGAGGGCTGGGTCGCCTCGTGGCTACAGCACCCACGCCGTAGAGCGCTCAGTTGGTGTTTGGCCGCCTTTGTTGATAGTGATCGCGCTGTGTACTGACATTATTTTTGTGTCTAATTCACTTTAGAATGACTGGCAAGTGTAGAAGTCAGAGTGCTGGTGGTGCTCATAAGAAAAGGAGACAGTCAATTACTTTTGAGACGAAAATGAAGATAATAATGCAGTATGAAAATGGAAAAACAGTAGCAACCACTTCACGCATCCTAGGCTTCTTGCACTCGACCATATCTACTATTTTGAAGGACAAGGAAAGTATTCGTGAGGTAGTGAAAGGATCAGCACCTATAAAGGGAACAATAATAACAATTAAAAGACAAGGTCCTCTTCATGAGATGGAAAACTTACTTGATATGGATGGAAGATCAGATACAGAAACGTGTACCCTTAAGCCTTCTAACCCTACAGGCTAAGGCAAGAAGCCTGTTCGAAAGCCTGAAGGAGCAGGCAGGAGATGAGTGTGAGCAAACCTTCACAGCAAGTCATGGGTGGTTCCAAAGGTTTAAGAACCACTACAGTTTGCACAGTGTAAAGGTGAGTGGAGAGGCAGCAAGAGCTAATGTGGGTGCTGCCGAAGCTTTTAAGGAGGAGCTAGATCGTGTCATCGTGGAGGAAAATTATTTGCCTGAGCAAATATTTAATGTGGATGAAACTGGATTATTATGGAAGTGCATGCCAGAACGGACATACATCTGCAGAGGCAAAAACAATGCCGGGATTCAAGGACCGAATCACACTTCTGTTGGGGGGGAATGTTGCTGGTTTCAAGATAAAGCCCTTCATGAAATATCATTCAGAGAACCCAAGGGCTTTTAATCATGTCAGGAAGCACACACTGCCAGTGTTTTATCGCAGTAATAAGAAAGTCTGGATAACCTTAGTACTGTTTGAGTACCGGTTCATGACTTGTTTCATTCCACGACCCAAGGAGTATTGTCTGCAACAAGGGATTGCATTCAAGATTTTGTTAATTTTGGATAATGCTCCGGGACACCCACCACACCTGGACAACATGCACCCTGATGTTAAGGTAGTCTACATTCCACCTAACACTACCTCTGTCATCTAACCCATGGATCAAGGTGGTATTGCTGCTTTTAAAGCAAATTATTTACGAACGACCTTCGCTCAGGCTGTTGCTGCTACTGAAGGTGAGAAAACGCTCAAGAGAGTTTTGGAAGGACTACAACATTTTGAAACGTGTAAAGAACATCAGTGCAGCATGGGATGAGGTTACAGGTCAGTGCATGAATGGAATATGGAAGATAGTCCTGAGAAGATATGTGAAGAGTTTCAGAGGGTTTAATGAAGATGAAGTAATTTCTGAGATTAGTAACAAGATAGTGGAGTTAGGTAAACAGTTTGAGTTAGAAATTGATAATGAAGATGTTGAGCAGTTGGTTGAAAGTGTAGCAGAAAAGCTAAGTAACGAGGATCTTATTGAACTGGAAGGACAGAAAAATGCAAAGGAAGAAGAGAGTCTAAATGTAGAAGAAGAACCGGCACCCCCCCCATAAATTTTTCAGAGAACCAAATGGCAGAGGAATTTGCTACTATTAATAAGGGGATGCAAATGTTTGACGGAATGGATCAAAATGTTGAGCGTTTTGCAAAAGTTGACAGAATGATCCAAGATGCACTTGCTTGCTACAGGGAGATTTACAATGAGAAGAAAAAGCAAACTGTGCAGTCTAAATTGGAGATATATTTTAACAAGTCTCCCATTGCTGTCTCCTCACGCCTCACCACTGCTGCCTCTTCACTCCCTCAAGATGATCCAATCCCTTCAACCAGCAAGTTTCCCCTGTACATAAACCTGTCTGGAGAAAGTAACATTGATGACCCACCTAGCCCTGTCTCCTCCTCTGCTTCACCCAGTTAATGTTGTCTCCAAGTATAATTAGAAAATCATGGGGCCCCGTGTGCATTCAGCTGACTACATTAAGGTAAGTGCTCAGTCACACTGTATCCATTCCTCATTATTATTTACTTTTACTGTACTGTATTTCATTTTAGATGTTTTATGTATTATTTTTTTTTTGCATTTCTGACTTACGACCCGGATTTAGGTCCCTAACCCCATCGTAAGTCGGGGAGCAACTGAATAAATATATATATATATATATATATGCTGATAACCACCAGGAAAGAAGAAAACACGAAGTTCCCAAGCGCTTTCGTGTAATTCACATCTTCAGGGGTGAGTACTCACCCCTGAAGATGTGAATTACACGAAAGCGCTTGGGAACTTCGTGTTTTCTTCTTTCCTGGTGGTTATCAGCATATACCTAGATCATGCGCACCTACAGTGATTTACTTGCATATATATATATATATATACATGCAAGTAAATCACTGTAGATGCGCGTGATCTAGGTATATGCTGATAACCACAAGGAAAGAAGAAAACACGAAGTTCCCAAGCGCTTTCGTGTAATTCACATCTTCAGGGGTGAGTACAGACTAGAGAGAGTAATACAAATCAAGGTGTATATATACAGAGGAGGGTGAGACCAGGTCCACAATGGTCAGGTATTAGGTAATGACCCTACTAATCTTTAAATAGCACACAACGGTTGGTGGTCAGGTCAGATGGTCAAGTGACCCGGCCTTCTCACCTGATCACAAATCTTCTTAATTACAAAATTGTCCAGCTTGTACATGCCGTTACTCAAATTCATGTTGAATGCTTCGGTATGTTTAATAAGACTAGATTCTATGATGTTCCTACTATCAATTGAATTACATGGTAATATTGAGGAGGCATTATCCCAGTCAATGCAATGCTTGTTATCCCTCAAATGAACAAACAGAGCATTGGATTCCTGGCCTGTCCTAACACTGGATTTGTGTTGTTTAATTCTAGTTGCAAGATCTTTACCTGTCTGGCCTAAGTAAAACATATTACATTCCTTGCAAGGAACTTTATAAATGCAACCAATTGTGTTGTTGGGGGAGTTCTTGATTAACATTTGTTTGACAGTGCATGAGTTTTTAAATGCCACATTGACGTTCCAGGTTTTTAGCTGTGCAGGAATGTGAGAAATTTTTGTGAAATGGTAATATTAAGATATTCTTCTTTCCTTGTGGTTATCAGCATATACCTAGATCACACGCATCTACAGTGATTTACTTGCATAAATGGATTCCACGCGCCACTTCTTCATCCTCTCTACAAGCTGTCCTGGACTGTCTCCTTTCGTTTTTGAATACTCCTCTTCGATGATCAAGGCCCACAAATTGAAAATACGTTTGAAATTTCTCCAGACATGCCTCAGTGAAAAAGTTATGCCTAGATCAATCCTCCCACAACGTGTCCTGAAGATGTCTGACCGCCCCTTTGATGAGTTCCAAGAAATCATCCTTAAGAAACATTTTGAAATAAAGAAAATTGAAGTGGATGAAGCCTTCCGTATTGTAAGACAAAAAAAGCGCGCTTTTAACATGACCATACCGAGTTATTGGAAAAAGTTCATGTTGGACTACTGTTTTGATAACCTGAGACGTAAGCGTTCTGATCTTCAAGCCAAGATAGACCACAAATTGGCACTCCTTATTAGAAATAGTGATTGGACTAAGGATGCCAATAACAACTGTGTAGTGAATCTCTCCTCTAAACAACTAGACAGACAACGAGCCATAAGCTCGTTGAACAGGCTTTGTGTGAAATATAACAAAGTCTAGGACTGCTTTTAGCATCCTGGTGGTCCAGTGGTTAGCGTTCCCCGGTCACAGTCATAGGCTTGTGGGCCGTGGGTTCGAATCCTGGCGGGTTGAGGTGTTGATTATATGTATATATATATATATATATATATATGTATATATATATATATATATATATATGTATATATATATATATATATATATATATATATATATATATCAGTAAGTCCCCAAGTTACGTACATAATGGGGACCAAAAGGTTGTACGTAACTCGAAATGTACGTAACTCGAAAATCCCTCACCAGTCACTCGAACATTATGCAGCTTATTTCGCACCTTGAATCGGTTAAACCACCCATTGCTAGCATTGAATGTCACAGTATCATCAGGGTGATCTTTCTTTAGGTCGTTGAAAAGACTTACGGCTTTCTCCTGAATCATACTGAGACACAGAGGCTTACGTTTTTGTGTGCAGTCCTCGATCCACAGCGCAAGATATTTTTCCATTTCTTCCAGAACCTTCCCTCTTCTTTTAGTTATAATCGTAGATTGCATTGGCACTGCAGATTTCACATGTTCCTTGATCTTTTCTTTGCCCTTATCAATTGTATTAACAGTTGACCGACTCAGGTTAAATTTGCGGGCAACATTGGTCAACTTTTCACCACTGTCAAGCAGTTTTATTATGTCCATTTTTACCTCTAGTGAGATTGCTTGACGTTTCGTAGCACTCCCACTGGCTTCACCACTCTTACGCTTTACACCAGTCATTGCACACAGAGTAAAGTGTACAAAATAGGGCAGAAATTCACAGGAGAAGTATGCACAATGACCACACGTGTTGCTTTGGTGCGTCTAGCGTGTCGTCTGCATGGTCAGTGATAGTGGCGGCGCGGTGCGGCTGGCACGCAAACTATACGCTCGCCCGCCAAATTTAAAAATTGCTCGCCCTTTTAAGACAATATTTTTGCAATTAAAGACTTCAGAAACGATGTACGTATCGGCCGTTTGTACGTAAGTCGGATGTACGTAACTCGGGGACGAACTGTATATATATATACATATACATATATATATATATATATATATATATATATATATATATATATATATATATATATATATATATATACAGTATATATATATATAAACACACAGTCGGCCCTTAACATACGCGGGGGTGTTAGGTAACAGAGATACCCGTGAATGTTAAAAATCTGTGTACTTTTGTTCCCCCCCCCCCCCCCCCTAAAAAACCCCTGGCCCCCCATGTCCTTATTTACTGTATATACCTGTGTGTAGTTCGAGTTTTTAAGACCAAATTATTTGGCAAAAAATTGGGGGTCGACCTCTAAACGGGTAATAGTTTCGTTAGGTTTAAAAATAATTACCAGTAACTACCAGCAAACAATGGAAACGACGCACCAACGCACCACCAGCTGTGAGTGTCGGTACAGTTGCCAGGGCAGTCTCTTGCGTCATCATAGCTAGCCCAAAGTAGCCAAATGCATGGTATGGTAGCACAGGACGATATAAAACAAAGTACAGGTAGTCGTCGACTTACGACCTATGCGACTTACGTCCGTTCGACTTTACGACCGGCGGTACGACAGTTTTGGCCCCAGCCTCCTGACGCTGCCGGGAGCTGGAGCCGCGCGCATCCCCGCGCTCAATTACAAACACGCTCGCTGGTACAGCACACTTCCCTCCGTGTCTGTTTGCCTTGTGCCTTTCTTTTGTCTCGGAAATCTTTCTTGAACCACCACCCCCCCCAAGATGTCTACCAAGAGGAAACTGTCTTCATCTACTCCTCAACCTGCCAAGAAGCAAAGAAAGGCCATTGATTTAAACACTAAAATGATGGTGATTAAACAGCACGAAGGGGGTAAGAAAGTGAATGAGATTGCACGTGATCTGACGCTATCACACTCTACTGTGTCGACGATTTTGAAGGATAAAGAAAGGATTCGTGAAGCTGTGAAAGGTTCTGCACCCATGCAAGCGACAGTTATAACGAAGCAACGGACTGGGCCTCTCCACGAAATGGAGAAATTACTTTACATTTGGATGGAAGATCAGATCCAGAAACGGACACCGTTAAGCCTTTTTACTGTGCAGACGAAGGCTAGAAGTCTATTTCAGACTTTGAAGGAGCGCGCCGGAGAAGACTACAGTCAAGAATTTGCAGCAAGTACTGGCTGGTTCAAGAGATTCAAGAAAAGATTTCAATTTCATAATGTTCGAGTGACTGGGGAAGCAGCGAGTGCAGACGAGGAAGGAGCACGCAAGTTTGTTGACAGTCTGGATGAATTAATTACGGATGAGGGATATCTAGCAGAGCAGATATTTAATGTGGATGAAACGGGATTGTATTGGAAACGGATGCCAGAACGCACTTACATCCAAAAAGAAGCCAAAAGCATGTCTGGATTTAAAGCATTTAAGGATAGGCTTACTCTGCTGCTTGGCGGGAACATCGCGGGGTTTAAGCTGAAACCTTTCCTAATCTTCCATTCAGAAAACCCGCGGGCGTTGAAAAATGTAAACAAGCACACGCTGCCCGTTTACTTTCGTTCTAACCGTAAAGCATGGATGACACAGGCACTGTTTGAAGACTGGTTTGTAAATTGTTTTATTCCTCAAGCTCGTGAATATTGTTTGACGAAAGAAATTCCTTTCAAGATTTTATTGCTACTGGACAATGCGCCTGGACATCCACCTCATCTATCAGATATTCATCCGGACGTGAAAGTGATTTTTATGCCGCCAAACACGACTTCAATTTTGCAGCCTATGGACCAAGGTTCAATTGCTACTTTCAAGGCTATCTATCTCCGAACCACCTTTGCCCAAGCCATAGCCGCTATAGATGCCGACCCAGAACTATCGTTGCGTGACTTTTGGAAACAGTACAACATTCTTATGGGTATCAAGAATCTGGCAAACGCCTGGGAGGCTGTGACGGAGAAGTGCATGAATGGCATCTGGAAAAAGTGTGTTAAGCGCTATGTTCATACTTTTGCAGGATTTGACAGTGAAAATGAGCTTGAAGTTATTCGGGAAAAAATAGTAAAACTGGCAAAAGATCTTTCTTTGGAATGTGAAGTGGAAGATGTTGAGGAGTTGCTAGACCAAGAATCAGAGGAACTTACAAATGAAGAGCTAATCGAATTGGAAGAAGAAAATGTAGCAGAAGAAGAAAGGAGAGAAGCAGCGGATAACGAAGAGGAGGAGGAGCCACAAAGGACGTTCACCACTAAGGGATTATCAGAAGGTTTATCTCTACTAAATAAACTTCTTGCCCATTTTGAAGGAATGGACCCAAACATTGAACGATTTGCAAGGATTGAGCGGATGGCACGCAATTCGTTTCGTCCATATCAAGAAATTTACGAGGAGAAGAAGAAACGAACAATTCAGACAAAGCTCACCATGTTCATGAAAAAAACAACTCCTCCGGCTACCCCAAAGGCTGCCCCAGCTGACGACCCCGACGATCCACAGCCAAGCACCAGCGGCCAATAAGATGTTTTTTGTATGTGTTTGTATGTTTTGCAACTAAAATGTTTTATATGTTTTGCACCTGTATTTTTTTTTTTTTGTATGTTGTGTAAATAATAAACCAATTGTACTGTAATATGCAGTGATTTACTTAAACCTGACGACCGTAACAATAATGAACAAAGAAAATGTTGATAAAATATGACTTAAAGATGATTACACATTATAATATACGTAAGGTAATTATAACATAGGCCGACTTACGACCAGATCAACTTACGACCGGTTGGCCGTAACCAATCTCGGTCGTAAGTCGACGACTACCTGTATTCATTCATTAAAGTTTATTTATAGATACTGTACATAAATTTTTGTTCATTACATTTGACACAACAATCTTTGTTAATTAAATTTGAAACAAAAGAAAACTGCGATACCGTATTTTCATTAAAATATTACATCACAAGTATATTTTACCTTAACTGTGACTGAAAGAATATATTCTCAGAAATAGGTATGGAAATGTAATATTTTGGCTGAAATTAACGTACATATTACAGTGGGAGTGGGATAAAATCATGACGAAAACAATGACTTTCGCTTTCTTTCGTTGTTCAAAAGATTTTACCGTAATCGCTTTTCGAATGGTTTTCAGTTAAAAAACTGTTGTACTCGTACTGTATTACAATAATATTCTATCCTATCATTAGCCTCATAATCCCACAACTGAAAACCATTCGAAAAGCGATTACGGTAACATCTTTTGAACGAAAGAAAGAGAAAGTAATTGCTTTCGTCACAATTTTATCCCACTTTCCACTGTAATACGTAACGTCATTTCAGCAAAAATATTACATTTCCATATTCTCAGAAATAAATAGTAGTTTTGTTGAAACGTAATGTACAGTATTTAATATTAAAATGCAAAAAGAGCTATAAAAACAATTAATACTGTACACCCGTAATGTACTGGCTGGCATCTCCACTCGTCCCTGCTCCCGCCAGTCACCACTCCTCCCCGCTCTATCCCTCCGCCTCCTCCACATCGTCACTACTGTTGTATTACAATAATATTCTATCCAAAGTCACTTGGATAAATACTACGATACCATATTTCTGAATATTTTCATTAAAATCCATCAAAATCATTTTCCTTGTCATCGTCTTCAGCACCAAACAGCTCCTCCCAGTCTTCTCCTTGAACAGGGCTAGAGGGTACGTGTTTTTCGAATCGTTTTCAGTTAAAAAAAATGTTACATCACATGTATATTTTACCTAAAGTGCACCTGAATGAATATATTCTCAGAAATAAACAGTAGTTTTGCTGAAACGTGATGTATTTCAATGTAAAATAGGATAAAATACAAAACGAAAACAAAAGACTTTACCTAACCTTCCGATGTTCAAGAGATGTTACTCGTTTTTTTAATAGTTTTCGGTTAAAATACTGTTATATTACAATGATACAGGTTCTACCTCTCTAGTCCGGCATTCTGTGGTCCAGAAACTCCCGTGGTCTGGAACGATTTTAGTTTGTCCAATAGGTAGATAGGCAGCTATTTTTTTTTTTTTTTTTTTTTTTTTTTTTTATAACTTATCTGAATTATTATTATTACAGGAGTATTAAATTTTCACCCCTCAGACCCCAATGTGGGTCAGTGACCTATGCCCGGGTGGGCTAATCCCCGTAAAAAAACAACAACAAAGCCGCGGGAAATTAGGTTTGTTTACATCTGGCAGTTCGGCTGCTCTCTCTCTCTCTCTCTGCTTGTCTATACAGAGTACAACATTTAACCCTTCAATATATATGAGCAGTAAATAAGTGTTGCTTTCATATTCTTATGTAGAGTAATGACGATATGTTTTCACATGAGCGCACTTACATACGCGCAGTCTCACTTTTTTCTTTACCATTAATGGTTAGCTACTTATACTGTATTGTTCCATTTATTAACATTAAATAACATTACTTCAAACAACCATATTAATTTTTTTACATTAATTTTACTACAGCTACAATCAGGGTCTTATTTTCTTCAGTTTTATATGTAGAACCAATCAGTCACTGGTTTTGTAAGCATTAACGAAAACAATGCCGGTAGCTGTCTCGTCTTCTCGTGTGTTTTAATATTCCACGTATTATTAATGAATTGTATTGTTCATTTTGCACACAAACATTAATTCAATAAAAAAAAAATCAGAAACATTAATTAAAATATATATGAACGGTAATTAAGTGTTGCTTTCATATTCTTATGTAGAGTAATGACGATATGTTTTCACATGTGCGCACTTACAGAGGCGATCTCTCTTTTTTTTCTTTACCATTAATGGTTAGCTACTTCTATTGTTCTATTTATTTTACTTTTAATTATAAATTTTATTTTCTATGAACTACTATTATTATTAAATTTTCGCCCCCCAGGCCCCGATGTGGGTCAGTGACCTGTGCCCAGGTGGGCTAATCTCCTTAAAAAAAAAAAAAAAAAACACATTCAATAACATTACTTAAAACAACCATATTAATTTTACTACAGCTACAACCAAGGTCTTATTTTCTTCAGTTTTATATGTAGAACCAGTCAGTCACTGGTTTTGTAATCAACGAAAACAATGCCGCCTCGTCTCGTCTCCTCACGTGTTTAAATATTCTACGTATTATTAATGAATTGTATTGTTCATTTTGCACGCATAAACATTAATTCAATCAAAAAGACATTCAGTAATAAACAATAATGAATCCTTTGTACATAAGAGAAATGACGCTGTTTACACGATTGTGCACGTGTGAACGTTGGTGAGCCGTTCAAACCTGTCGAAATTCGAGTTTCCGCTGCCAAAATTTTTAATTTTTTTTGTGTTCCAATAAAAAACGTTGAATTGAAAACTAGCGAAATTTGAGAAGCTACTGTACAACATTTAACCCTTCAATATGTCTTCAAAGAGACCATGAAGTCATTATCTATCCAGGAGAAGGGTGAATTTCCATGGTCCGGAAATGTCCATGGTCTGCACCGGTCAGGTCCCGAGGTTGCCGGACTAGAGAGGTACAACCTGTATTCTATTCATACTGTGCTTGATATACTACATTCACGGAAATGTAATATTTTTGCTGAAATGACGTACGTACTACAGTGGAAAGTGGGATAAAATCGTGACGAAAGCAATGACTTTCGCTTTCTTTCGTTTAAAAGATGTTACTGTAATTGCTTTTTGAATGGTTTTCAGTTAAAAAACTGTTGCATCACAAGTGAATTAGGATAGAATATTATTGTAATAGGACAGTTTTTTAACTGAAAACCATTCAAAAAGCAATTACAGTAACATCTTTTGAACGAAAGAAAGCGAAAGTCATTGCTTTCGTCACTTTCTACTGTAATACATACGTCATTTCAGCAGAAATATTACATTTCCATATTCACAGAAATAAAAGTAGCTCTGCTGAAACGTAATGTATTTCAATGTAAATTAGGATAAACTACATGAAAACAAAAGACTTTACCTAACCTTCCGATGTTCAAAATATGTTACTCGTTTTTTTAATAGTTTTCGGTTAACATACTGTTATATTAGTGAAATTCTATTCATACTGTGCTTGATATAATACATTCACGGAAATGTAATATATTTGCAACTACAATGCTGATGTCAACACAAGCGTGGTTACAGCGAGACTGACTGAGTGAGGGAGAGCTATGTGTGTGTGTGTGAGGTTGCGGGAGCGGGCGGTGTCCCGTGTTCGGTGCCACACGCGAGTTGAATGTACTTCAATTACTTCAATGCACAGAATATTTCTCCCGCGGGGCAATTCGCGTATTGGCAAATCCGTGTATGCTAAACCCGCGTATGTTAAGGGCCGACTGTGTGGGTGTGTGTATATATATACAGTGGGGTATGCTATAACGAACGGATCCTACTACGAATATTCCTATAACGAACGGTTTTACCTATAAAATTGAGAATGCTATAACGAACGCAACTCCTACAACGAACGCGGATGAATACCGGACTACTTCGCCTGGCCCATGAATATTGTTGTACCGCGACCCACAACAAGAGCGTCGGGCGCCATCTTTGTCTCATTGTGTAGCCAGTGCACCACTGTTATTGTTGAAATTTCGTCTTTTGATGTGGAAATTCGCGTTATTTTTATAACTATTTTGTTATACAAGTATACAATTGTAACAATGAATCGTCCAAAGCGAGTGAGAAAGATAATAACCCTTGAAACTAAGAAAGAAATTACAAAGAAACGTGAGAATGGAAGAAGCATTGCGAAACTTAGTGATGAATATGGGATGGCTAAATCGACTATATGTACGATTTTGAAGAATAAAGAGGAGTTAAAAACTGTGCAAGTGGCTAAGGGAATCCTTAGACTTAACAAAGCAAGGTGTAATGTGAGTGAAGAGATGGAAAATTTACTCTTAGTGTGGATAAAGGAGAAAGAAATGGCAGGTGGTAACATTAGTGAAGCTATAATTTGTGAGAAGGCTAAACAATTGTTTGAGGACCTTAAAGCCAAGACTCCCAGTGGAAGTGATAGTGATGTGCCAGTGTTTAGGGGTACCTGCATGCTGAATAACACTAAGGTAAGATAAAGTACCGTATTTTTTACATTTTCCACAGAATTTTTTCAGTGTTAAGCGGTTGTATTTGGGGGCCTGGAACGGATTAATCCTATAACGAACGAATACTATAACGAACGAGGTTCTGGAACCAATTACGTTCGTTATAGCATACCCCACTGTATATATGTATATATTATATATATATATATATATATATATATATATATATATATATATATATATATATATATATATATATATATACACACGTGTGTGTGTGATGGTGTTTTTTGGTGCACAGATGAGGAGGGATCCACAAACTTAAAGTGGTTCTCAACATTTTTATAAGTTAGGTCAGGTTTTCAAAGGTTTGTTTGGTGTTCTTTTTAGTATTTAGCCTCTGTATTGAAGCAAAGTCTCCTCTCTGAACTTATGATAGAGATAAGCTCCAACAATTGGCTAATATACAACTGGTGACCATCTGCAATTCAGAAATATGGTGGCTGTTTTTAAAGTTTTATATGGTGATTACTTTGTTCTATTCATTTTATCCTGCAAATGCTTAATTTTCTAGATACAGGTAAGTTAAAGCATAGGTTAGATGGCATTATTTGACTTATTGCCACTACAACATCTTGTGAATTTTATCCTGTAGTTGCAATCAGTAGTTTTGACAATTCTTATGACACTTTTCTTCAATGGCATTTCTGGCACAAATTACGTTTAAGTGAGATATTTTACATTTTTTTATGTATGTTCGTATGTGGCGGTACACACCCAGAACATCGAATGGCTATGGAGCTCCCCAATTAGGTTAGGTTATGTTAGGGTTTTGTTTTTCCGTTGGTTTTCAATGTGTTTAGAACACTTTTTACCTTGATTTTTATAGAAAATCTTTAGATTCTGAGATGGGAGGGGGAGGCTTATCTCAGAAACTATTGATTTGAGCCAGAAATGAAGGTCAAATTCGTCCATAACACATCATAATCCATCGGAAAAACATAGTTTCAACTTCGATTTTGTATAGTGGCAACAAGTGATAACTTACTGGTTAGGTTAGCACATGATTTCAGCCATTTTTATTTATTTTTTTCCCAACATAATACAGTATCCCTTAATACAATCAGTGAAAACTGGTTATTTTTAAACCCAATTTCAATTGTAAGCAGCAGATGTTTATCATCCAAATTACCCAATAATCAATCCAGAAAGTTTCTTATGCAGTATTGATGTCGGGTCTTCTGTAAATTACTCCTGATGTCTCAACTATGGAAAAAGTGCACCAAAAGTGTCATGGATGAAAATCGTTTCGTTTTTGTCTGAACTTATTATTAAAAACGGTAAAGGTGTAGTTTCAGGCTAACACCAGAAGGAGATTGTTGATTTTCTTTATTTTTTCTCTACTTATTGTTTTGGTGATAATAAATATATCAAAAGAAACAACAATTTTCTTGTATAATTCTCCTCCCGGCGCCACTTTTGTTGTTCACCTCACTGTTCAAGAGACGTTCCCTATAACTGATGGTGAACACTTCCACTAATAAGTAGAACCTAATAAAACCTGACCTAACCTATGGGTATGTTAGGTCAGGTTCTATGTATTGTCGTTTCCATTTCTCTTTATTAGTATACTATTAGTGTGGAAATTTTTTTAACAATTTCTACAAAACTCCTTCTGGTGTTAGCCCTTAACTACACCTTTAAAACAAACAAAAACCCAATATCAAATGTCCTCTACTCTAAACTGACCTTTAATCATTATTTCAGGAGGTAAGAAAGTGTTTATGTTGTGGTGAAATGTTATATAATACAGTATCTAGTTAAGGTCTCAAGTATTACGATTAATTACCTGTGTTGTTAAGGGAGGTCAGCTTGTAGCGGCTCCAGTGGTTGTCAAGTGTGGCCATGTAACAGGTCACCCTCGGGGCCGTCACAACACACTGGGCCAAGGGTCACAACTCTCACTCTCAACAAAGTCAAGACTCGTTGTTGTTGTCACCTATGCGATGGTTCTTGTGCCTCATTTTCTTCTTAAGTCTTTATTATATTTGTAGTTTCTTTGTATTTCTCTTTAATTATTATTGTTTGTTTTATTTACCTTTCAATGATAATAGGTTGTTGGTGGAAGAGCTGTACCACACTGACTTACCTTTCACAAGTCACAAATGTATCCATGGCAGTGTTACCAGATCAGTGAGAGACACCAACTTGCGTGATTTGTCCACGAAAAGTAGCCCGGTTTTAAAACATTATTATTGGTGCTACTATAGCGTGCGGTCCAGTGCCGGATTTAGACCTGTAGAGGCCCATGGGCAGTCTCTTTGTGGAGGCCCCCCTCATTATAACTACCCAAAAGGGTGGAGTGGCGAGTGAAGCGAGCCTAAACATCTGGGAGTTCCGGGGGGCGCTGTGAGCCCCCCGGGAAATTTTTGAAATTTGAACACTTCTTTAGAGAATTTTGAAGCCATATGCAGTTATATTGAGGAAATTAGAACATTGAATTTTTTTTAATTAACTGTATATTTATTGATAGTGTACAAATTCCCAACACACACACACACATGCTAGGGACTGTCAGATGGTTGAAAATGTTCAAAGGAGGGCCACCAAACTGGTGCCTGCACTTCGGCACCTCAGCTACCCTGAGAGATTGGAGCGCCTGAACTTGCCTAGCTTATACTACAGACGGGCAAGGGGGGACCCAGTTGAGGTGTATAAGCATCTCAGGGGGCACTACTCAGTTGAGTGTCCTTACTTGGTGCTGGCGGACGCTCGCCCCACAAGGGGTCACAGCTCAAGATTGCACCTGGGGCGTACCAACGGTAAGGAGGCGTATCATATGTCCCAACGGGATGAAGAAAATGCACTAGTTGAGACTGTGTGTGAGAAGGACCTAGGTGTGTATGTTGACAATGAGCTGAAGTTCTCGGGCCATTGTGAGAAGAAGGTAAATCAGGCAAATAAATTATTGGGTCTTATAAGAAGGTCGTTCAGATATCTAGACGGTCCGTCCCTCGTGACGATCTTCAGGAGTGAAGTGCTTCCCCATCTGGAGTACTGTCACCCCATCTGGTCTCCGAGATATGCTAGGGACTGTCAGTTGGTTGAAAATGTTCAAAGGAGGGCCACCAAACTGGTGCCAGCACTTCGGCACCTCAGCTACCCTGAGAGATTGGAGCGCCTGAACTTGCCTAGCTTATACTACAGACGGGCAAGGGGGGACCTAGTTGAGGTGTATAAGCATCTCAGGGGGCACTACTCAGTTGAGTGTCCTTACTTGGAGCTGGCGGACGCTCGCCCCACAAGGGGTCACAGCTCAAGATTGAAGAAGCCGCAAGTCCAGAAAACCGTGAGGGCAAACTTTTTCGGAGTGAGGGTTGTAAACTCTTGGAACAATCTACCAGAGAGTGTTGTGACGGCACCGAGTGTGAGCTCTTTCAAGAGAAGACTTGACCAACACTGGAGCGGGTTCAGGTACATTCAGGAGCCGGTGCATGCCCAGTATTTGCCAACAGTGCGTGACAGAGACGTGACCGATCGCCCGGGCGGCTAGCGAGCCGATCTTTTGGTGAAGAATATAAATGAAAAGAGACGTGACCGATCGCCCAAGCGGCTAACAAGTCGATCAGTGGCGAAGAGGATAAAAGTAAAAAGCAAAAGTGAGACAAGACTGGAGTCATTCATGCGGTTTCAAGTCGACCAGCCCTGATATAGCTACTACCGCACATGTCAAAAATTTTCAAGAGACTTCACAGAAAAGAATATATTATTAGTTATTACAGAGAGATGATTCTTTGCATTATTAATCAGATAAACCTCTACTCAAATAATGGTTCTGTCCAAGAATGCATGTATAGGCTTCTTTTAGTCCAAGGTCAAATAGATTCAGAATAAGTATTAACTCAACTATAAATAAAATTGAAGTTTTGCATCCAATAGTAAAACAAATAAACAATTTAATGAATTTGATAAAATTATAACAAAGGTATGAATATGTTGGAAAAAACAAGAATTTTAATAAAAAAAACTGCCGTCGACCATGTATAATGGATATATTGAACACAGACATTGATCAGTTGCAAAATAGAAAATAAACATTACCTTTATTTACAGACCAGGCACTTTACGTGACCTGGCCGCTGCAAAGATTTTGATTAACTTTTCGAAGTCAATCTCTCTGAGGATGTCATACAGTATTCGATACTCATCAAAGCTAGGTGGCTGAGCTTATCATGACACATTGTAGTACGAAGTCTGTTTTTAATAAACTTCATTTTACTGAAAGAACGTTCTCCAGAACAATTTGTGACCATGAGCACCAAGTACATCCGTAGCATTATTTCAACATTTGGAAATGTATCTACAACTTTCTTGTCAATCAACAGCTTGTAAAGGTAATGCAGTGAATGGATAACTTCTTCAAAGCTACTATATAATCACTTACTGATTCATGTTTCCCTCTATCTCTTGTGCCAAATTTGTAACTTTCGGCAATCTCATGTGGAGCAGGATCAAAATGTTGCTTCAGAATCTTGGTAATCTTGGTGAGGAGTCTTTGGGTTTGTCTGGAGAAAGCAGATTGACCAGAGTAGAATAAACATTAGCTCCTACCTCTGTCAAAAAAATTGCTTTCCTTTCCTCTTCAAGAGCCTTCTTCTTCTCCGCATCCCCACCGTCGTCCATTAATTAATTTGCCAGGAAGAAGACCATTCTCTCACAATATGATGTGAAGTTCTCCTTGTCTGCATCAAACTCCCCCACTCGTCCGATGTATCCACTGACGCCAGTCATGGTTCCTCTATTCACGCAAATTCTCCAGGTTCAGAGTAGCCTTCCCTTCAGTGGTCACTATCCTTTCTTCAAGGTCTTCACCAACACTTTGTGAATCCCATCCTCATTGCCAGTGTTGTAACGGGCCGAGTTCTTCTCATTTTATATCCCACCTAATCTGCCATCATTTGTAGTGGCGCAAATTCTTTCACTTTAATATTCCATCTAAGCTGCCACTATTTGTACTGGGCCGAGTTCTTACTGCATATGTTATCATCCAGATATTCTTTTCTGTTAGTATTCTTATTTATTCCTATATTTATATGTTCTTTGTAGCCTTCTTTTCAATGAGTATCCTGTTTTATAGAGTTACCCTTCTTCAATTCTTTATTTAGATATATACCTTATATTCTTGTATATTCTTATATAAGAAACTCTTATGTTTCTCTGCTTATATTTTCCAAGTCAATGTTCTTCCTTTTCATTTTCTTTCATATATATTATAATCTCTTCCATACATTTTGTTCGTTATATTCTAAACCATGGATTAACCTGGGAAACCATGTCTTTCTTATTACCACACTTATTATATTTACAACGGTAGCCTGCCACCACCCAGGATTTTATTAGAATATAACATATCTTAGTTAACTGTTAGGTAGCGAGCTTCTAGGCACGTGAGTTAGTCTTATTTTCTGGGAACCAATGTTTAGAAGGAGTAGAGCGGTGATACTCGTAGATTACCAATTCAATATTTATTAACACAGTGAGTGAATAAGATGTTTCCTCAATTCACCCAGACAAAACTGGACCCTCAGGTCTTACTGTATTATCGCTAAAATAGATCCACAAGTACTTATTATATCATGAAACAACTCCAAGTACTTATTATACCATTCAACAACTATTACTCATTACTTCATTAGACAACTGTTGTATTATTTCTTTGACAAGTAAGATTTCGAAATTATCACACACTGTCAGATAACACTGGACCCGCAGGTCTTACTTTTATAAGTAACAAACTACTTCTTCAATTCTTCAATATATTATTCCACTGTTACTGCAAGTGGATAATATGACACACTTGACACTATCCCAAATCAACTTATAGCATTGTAGTGGATTCTTCCCCTACAAACGCTTTTGTCGCTGAGTAGCCGACCCAGCGAATTCCCCAGTGCATGCCTCGTGGTCTAGGTCAACAACCAGCGCAGCCTTACACGACTGAGGTCAACTATTAAGCCACGCCTACCTCCGCTATATAAGATCTCACCTCGTGGTGACCTACCTCTTTCTAACTACAGCCAATCTTCAAGCAACACCTCCTCCTCCACTCCTACCTGGTGGCCCTCGCTCCAGCCGGCGACCATGGCGACCCACACCTCGTGGTGACCGCTCTTTCTACCTACAGCCAGTCTTCAAGCAACACCTCCTCCTCCACTCCTGCCTGGCGGCCCTCGCTCCCGCCGGCGACCATGGCGACCCACAAGCTGGTTCTCCTCTGAGCACCCTCACCAACCAACTCTCTCTCTATCACGCTTGTAACCACGCTGCAATTTCCCAGCACCAAGCTGTACTGTACACTGTACATCCAATACAATATGTATACAGAGAGCACATTGTGAGTTTCCTTTCTCCATCCCATCCTGAGTGTGAACCAAATATCACGAAACCCCACAACATCACGTTCTATCGGCATGAACATGATACTTTTCCTTCAGTTCATGTACTCAACTCACATAACATATTTCCTGGTAATATCAACATTTATGGGTTCGCTACTTAACCTGGGATGTCCATATTTCTGTTAGTTAATCCCTCAATCAAGATATAATAATACTTAGGCCCATGTAACTGTGAGGAGTGCCCCAGGGTATATATCCCTGGTGTCTCCATAACAAATGAAGATCGCTGTTAGGGGGTCGGTTGTAGACCGTCACACTCCAAGGGAGCTGGGGCCTGATTTGCAGGATTTCACAGTATGATCCTGTCGAATTAACTGCATCGTCCAACCAGGCTACCGACCCACGGTAGCCGATGAGTATTCAGCTCAACACACTGGCCTGGAGATACGTTGAGGAAGAGTCACGAATGCGTGAATATTTAACTTCACTGTACAAACATACATCTGGCAACGGTCCAGACGATATCTAAATCTCTACGTTACTCGACTTAATTGGCACAGAAGTTTATATGTTAAAACATGAACACTGATATTAACAAAATTGACTAAGTTAAACTGAATTAATAGGCGGCGTGGAGCACACGTTAACATACCTGGAGATACGTTGAGGAAGAGTCACGAATGCGTGATTCTCCCTCGTATAGAGGTATATACGTGCACCCGCGGGGCAGCTTGGGCCTCCATATTCATACCAGAAAGGTCGATCTTACCAACAACAGACCTTCTCTATCATTTTGGATCACTGTATACTTAGGTATGAACTCCGGTGTTCTTGATCAGGGTAATTTCCTATGTCTATTCATATAATCTAATCAGAGGTTGAGCTGGCCAGGAAAAGGTGGAATATACACGTTGATAACATTAATTCTGCGAGCTCAGGCCTGAGGCGAACAAGGAGCTATTCACAGGGAGACGTTAGATCTTGGAGATTATACAGGTTGACAGAATAATTCAGGAGATTAATGACTTTCTTAATTAGACAACTGACAAACTGTAAACTACAACCATCAGATTCTCTGATGTTTGGGCAACAAAATAATCTGACTTCAGTAGCAATTGGAAACTAATGGTCATTCTCAGGGAACGATACCGCGGGTATCGTTTGTATTGGCAGACTCAACACTCACTTTCCTACCCAATGTTACTAACAATAAGAACAGGTAAAGTATTCAACATCACTCACAAAGGATCTTGTATGCCTTAACTGTAATCAAACATATCTAAGTTGACATTCAAATTCATTTTATAGAGAGGTTGGTTTCAGTAAGTTAGAGAAAATGGGATAACGGAGGACTGATTCAATGGGAGAAGGAGAAGCCACTTGCTGACTGTTACTCTGGTGGTGCATTGTTGTTGTTGTCGCACAATGTGCCTAACACATTCGTGATTACACAGGCCTTAACACATTCTAACTTTGGTAAGAAGGCACATAATATATAATCTATATATAATCAATAAAGGCAGCATAAAAACATACACATATATAACACAGGCCTGCTGTATCCTATGCCCCACAGCAGACCCAGGCAGCATGGCACCCACTTGCCCCGCCAATGGCACCAGGCAAAGCTTCCATAGGCATGTCTCTCACCAAATTCATGGCCTAGGCATTCATCGTCGCCACCTACAGCTACGGATGCAACAAGCCACAGACTCTAGCAGCAGGCTACGTCTGCCTTCTGTGCGACACAGAGGTGCAGCAGTGCAGCAGTGCGTTGTGGGTGAGTGGGCAGACTTTTTTGCATACACACAAGAACCCGGCAACATGTCCAGGTATGCGTAGAGGTGCAGGTCAAAGGCTGAGGAATGCAAGTTTCAGTGCCCCTAATGTGAGTCTAGCTTGGATGACTACATGCCAGCGAAGAAACTATTGATGGGGCTCGCTAACCCCAGTATGAAAGGTGAAGTGTTGCGCCGGCTCCCACTTTTGACAGCTGTGGGCGACGTTATTTGTGCATGTGAGGTGTATGAGTCAGCAGAGAGAACCACTTCCATGTCTTGTGCAGGAGTGGTGGCAGGTGCTGGAACCCGCCATTTTAAACCAGAGCCACCATCGCAAAGCAACGCCGGTACCCCTCGAATCCGACCTCAGCGATGTTGTCTAATGTGCGTGCGTGGCAAGTGTGCTGGCAACCAGAAGTGTCCCACATTGCACTTAACCTGCTACAAGTGCAGCCTGGAGGGACACCTCGTGCACGTCTGCAGGTCACCAGTACAACCCAGCCCTCACCCGGGCCTTACGAAGGACACAGCCAGTTTAACAGTGTCGATCAACTGCAGCAGGGCGGAGGAGGCACAGCAACTGTACACCATAGCAGACACTGGTGCACAGGTGTGTCTGGCCTGGCTGCAGCACTTCCGTGCTCTCAGGCTAGACCGACACCGCATGGACGGAGCCCACATCACAGTGAACCACATCGCCGGAGGAGGAGTGAACATACTCGGGTGCAAGGAGTGCCAAGTCACCGTGGGACATGCCACAACCAGGACGGGCCTGTATTTCGTGGAAGGCATCCGGTCTCTGTACTTGTCTTTATCTGTATGCAGTGGGCGCCATGGGGGTCATCGAAGAGGAGCCAAGCACCCCTGCCCGACCCACGATGCCCCCATACAAGTTGAAAGAAGAAAATGTGGAGAGGCTGGAGAAATGGTTCGTTGAGCACTTCAGATGTACGACATTCGCGGTGATAGGCACCCACCTGCCCGAAATGCAAGGACTTCCCACCACATTCACTAAGCCGTGTGCGGTGCACACGCCCGCAACAATACCCCACCATATCTACAAAAAGGTTCGCCAGCAGCTCGAGGAAGACGTGAGGAGGAGCATCATTGAGCCTGTGCCCGTTGGAGAGCCAACAGAAATGTGCTCTCGCATGGTGGTCGTGCACAAACAGGATGGCCTGTTGTGCAGGATGGTGGACTTTCAGCGCCTCAACCAGGCAAACCAGCACGATCGCCCTTCTTGAAGATAGGACTCATATAAGCCATTTTCCAATCACTGGGGACCTTTTGTTCATCCAGGCATTTACAGAACAGGATCTTCAGGGGGTCAGCAAGCTCATTGCACAACTCTCCTTGCACTCTGGGATGCACCATGTCAGGGCCGGGACTCTTATGGACCTTTAGCCTGGACAATTTATTTCTAATACCCTCTTCTGTGAACACAATGTGGGTCAGTGCTGTGTCGAACCGTCTGTCCTCAAACGCAGGAAGGCTAATTGCATCCTCTCGTGAACACTGAGGAAAAGAAGCTGTTCAATGCTTCAGCTTTATCCTCGTCAGAATCTGCATAACTACCATCGTCAAGCCTTGAGTCTGATACTCCTACTCACGTTTTTAATTTCGACTTTGCATAGCGGTAAAAAATCTTTGGGTTTGACTTGACCCTGTAAGGTTGCGATTTTTTACTATCATTTCTGTTATTATTCTTCAATACTTTTATATTCTTTATATTCTTGCTTATACTCTTGTTTAAGTATCTCTTATATTTCTTTGCTTCATTTCTTGTTTCATATATAGTATGTAGTGATATTCTAAACCATGGATCAGTCTGGGGAACCATGTCATTCTTATTAAAACACTTATTCTATTTACCACGTTAGCCTGCCACCACCCAGACTCTTATTAGAATATAACATAGCTCATGGAACTGTTAGGTAGCCTGCTAGCGAGCTTCTAGGCACGTGAGTTACAATAGTAATTTTCTGAGAACCAATGTGTGATACTTGTAGTTTACTAATTTAATATTTATTAACATATGGAGTGAATAAGATGTTAATTAAGTTCACTCAGATTAGACTGGGCCCCTTAGGCCTGACTTTACATTAGTAGCAAAATAAATCATTCTTGATTACATTACACACTTAGGGTATTACTTCATTGTCAATATAGATGAATACATAACCCACTCGACAAAATCCAAAATTAAAATAATACCAAATACATCCTGTTAGTTCGGAAGGAACAACATGGCCCTTTTAATCAGCAGTCAGTGGTGGGTGGCCTCAACTCCAATAATAACAGTACCACTGGTAACACCAACATTCATGGGTTCAATACTTAACTTGGGATAACTATATTTCTGCTAGTTTATCCCCAATCAAAGATACCAATCCTGCTCAATGCATATAGCCAAGATTAATGGACGGATAAGTCTGTTTCCACCAGTGACTGGAGTTGTTGATCACACACAGCCGAGCCGAGGCTCGCTCGGCAGCAACGTCCGTGGTAGACTCGAGGGAGTATTAGAGCATGAGTCTTCCTTGGCCCATCCTCCTGTCATGGTCACGTTGACTGCTGATCTATTTAACTAATGATTCTTATTAAACTCCACGCCCGCAAAACATGAGTGAGTTAGCGACCACTGAGAAGACGTGTTTTTTCCCCATAGAGGCTACACTTGTGTTCCCTCCCAGAGTCCCGCCTTTGTGAAGACAGTTATCAATGCGTTGTTATTCCATTTTCTCCTGGGAAGTTCAATCTTGAATTAGTCTGTGTAGATCAACTCAAGTAATTCGCCAGACCTTTGTCAACTGAGGGTCATCTTTGAATGAGTAACAGTTAGTTTATTTGTAATTATTGTCATTGCGTGAGTAGCGATCACTGGCAACTCAGGGGTATATATACACAAGATGGGCAGGGAAAGCATACCTGACACTGCTTCCATATTTCTCCAGGTATGTTCTGTGTTTCCTAGCCATTCAGTTAATTCAGTCAATTGTAGTGAATATCAGTGTTCACCAGTGTTCATGATTTAACAGTTGAATTGTCATTCACCCAGTGTAGAAGTAATATAACGTAAATACGTCTGTCGTCTAGACAAGAGAGCTGTTTGTGTTGTCATGCTTCCCAGTCCTCCCTGACGCTGCTTCCATGTTTCTCCAGATCCCATTGTGATTCTTGCCTCGTTCAACAGCGGCCTCGGATGTAGTCGAAGACCAGCAGGGATCATATATGAAACGATGGCACCGATGCGGCCTGATTAATGTGCCCCACGGCTTCGTTGGGCCAGACTCCAGACTCGCCATGTGTCTGGCTACCCCACAATAACAACAGTCGTGAGCCCTAGCGTTCTACCTTGGGTTACTCCTTGGAAGTATAGGTCCACAGAGAGTGTTGTAACATGTTTGTTAGGGATAATTAGTTGGAAATAATTATCCCATGTTGGGTAGTGGACCCCTGTATATGCTGTCATTATTAACGAGTATGTTGAGTAAAGTAATCTACAATGAGTGCTATGTACTATGTATTGTGTGTAGGGTCAAGGAACTGGTCCTATTATGCCAGGTAATGTAACACCAATAATGTTGTGTGCAGTAAGAATGTAAGATCTGAGTAGTTACTGTTGAATACGTAAATAAGAAAGTAAGTGAAGAAGGAACTGAGTCTGCAATAAGCCCAGGAGTTGAGCCTGGTAGTTATGATTAATACTATATCTTTTCCCCTTTGATTTCATATTAATAAACTTGTTCTTAGAGTACTTTAGGTGTATTCCTTTCTCCCACAGTATTTTACCTTTACTGTATTTCCATCCAAGTGACTTGATACCAGAATTACCATACCCATGTGCCTAGACCCTCGACCATGCTACCAAAAGAATAGGTGACGGAACTGAGTAAGAGTAAGACTAAGAGAAGTAAGTAAGATGAGGGTGGTGTAGATACAGTGGGAACACTCGCCCTCACAGTGTAGCGGTGTCCGGGGCTGCCGCATATGGAGCAGGTGACCTCCTGTGCCTCACACTTGTTGACAGTATGTCCGTAGTGCTGGCATTTGTAACAGCGTTTCGGTCTGCAGTAGGGCTTGACTGACACAGTTACCCACGCCAGTTGAGCCTCCTTGGGAAAGGTTGTATGGTGTCCGATGAGGGCAGTGGTGTCGGACAGCTTCTTCACAACTTGGAGTTGCCCCTTGAGGAGCTCACTCAGCTCTGCTTGGTCCACGTGGGCAATTTCGGCGTGGGAGATTACACCCAGCTTCAGGTTGTCCCACTTGTAGGCAATCATTTTAAATGGAATGCCGTTGATGTCTGGGATCTCCGCGAGCTGTACGGGCATACCCTTCTCGGCGAAGGTGATCTTGATGTCACCATGAAGCTTCAGTCGTTCCACCTTGGTGACCCCCACGATCTCATTAGTTTCAAAGAACTTCTGGAGAACTAGGAGGTTTAATTTCTTGGGGCAGGTCGGCGTATCCGGACGTATCCGCGCCACGTTATCAAACTCGTAACCGAGTCCTATCCTGCTCGAATATTATAAAAACTTTATCTATATCCCCTTTATTTTTTCCTTTCACCCACTTAAATACTTCTATCATATCTCCCCGCACTCTTCGTCTTTCTAGGGAATGCAAGTTAAGTTTCTTTAACCTATCCTGATATGGAAGGTTTCTAAGTCCCGGAATCATTTTTGTCATTCTTCGCTGCACCGACTCTAGTGAATTTATATCCAATATAATAGGGGCACCAGAACTAAACCGCATAATTGAGGTGCGGCCTGACTAGCGCAAGATATAGTTGCAATAAGACCTCTGCACTCTTGTTACTTACACTTCTAGATATAAAACTCAATACTGTTTGCCTTATTTCGAACATTAACGCACTGTTTTCTAGGCCATAGGTCGGGGCTTACAAGTACCCCTAGGTCTCTTTCACAAGTCGACTTCTCTAGGTTGATGTTGTTAAGGCTGTATACATTGACAGTATTTGTTCTTCCAATATTAAGTACGCTGCACTTGCTGGTGTTGAATTTCATTTGCCATTTTTCAGACCACCCCTGCAGTTTATTTAGATCCTCCTGTAATGCATTTGCATCCTGCCCTGAATTAATTTGCCGCCCTATTTTGGTGTCATCTGCAAACTTGCTTATGTCACTGCTGATCCCAGTATCTAGATAGTTTATGTAGATTATGAACAAGAATGGGCCCAGTACTGACCCCTGGGGAACCCCAGTGCTTACACAGCCCCACTCAGATTTAACACCATCTACGCTAACCCTCTGCGTTCTATCGGTGAGCCATGATTTTATCCAATTTAAAACTTTCCCCTCAATACCATGAGCCTTAATTTTTCTCAGAAGCCTCTGATGCGGTACTCTGTCAAATGCTTTGCTAAAGTCTAAGTAAATAACATCGTAATTTTCGTCATTATCTACTACCTCGAAGACTTTCCTAAAAAACGTTAGCAGAGTTGTTTGACAAGATTTTCCCTTTGTAAATCAATGTTGAGAGTCGTAGATTAATTTGCTTTTCTCTAGATGCGATCGGATGCTATCTGCTATAATTGATTCAAGAAATTTCCCCACCACTGACGTCAAACTGATCGGCCGGTAATTTGACGCTGATGCTCTGTCTCCCTTTTTGAATATGGGTACTACATTTGCCTGTTTCCACAAGTCTGGCACAACTCCAGTGTCTAGTGATTTTGTTAATAAGTTTAGGAGGGGTCCGCTAATCTGTTCCCTACACTCTTTCAAGACTCGAGGAAAAATTTCATCCGGCCCTGGGGATTTTGTTTTCTTCAGTTTATTTATCCTCTTAAGAACATCCTCTTTTCTGATAGTGATATTCTTTAATTTCTCTTCTTCCTTTCCCTTAAATATCAGTTCCACCTCTGGAATTTCATCGCAAATTTCTTCTGTGAAAACTGATAAGAAGTAACTGTTCAATGCTTTGCTTATTTCTTCACTGCCATTTATCACTTCTCCCCTCCCTGACTTTAAAGGCCTAACTTTGTCCTTGACCTTTGTCCTATATACCTGGAAAAATCCCTTGGGATTCGCCTTGGATTCTCTTGCTATTTTGATTTCATAGTCTCTCTTTGCTTTCCTTACATTTTTCTTAACATTCCTAGATAGTTCATTATACCTATTTATGAGCTGCTCCTCCCCTCCCTTTAATTTCTTATATATTCCTTTCTTTATTCCTATGTCATGTTTAAGTTTTCTTGTCATCCACCTTGGCTCATTCTTATTTGACCTAATTTTTCTGTGTGGTATATTTTGTTCTTGTGCTTTATGTAGTATACTAGTGAATATATTATAGTCATGATCAATTGTTGTGTCATCTATGACCTCACCCCTTCCTACTGGGGAATGACGTGACTGTTCCCAGGTGACCTCACCTAGGTACCTTCTTAACCCCTGATAATCCGCCAACCGAAAGTTTGGGACTCTGACCATATTGTCATTGTTTTTCGTTTCCCAATTTAGGGTGAACCTGATTTCTCTGTGATCACTGTTACCTAGTTCTTCCCCTACTGTGATATCTCTGAAAATATTTTCTTAATTTGTTAATACTAGGTCTAATATATTGTCACCTCTAGTAGGTTCTGTAATTAGTTGTTTCAAAAAATTGTCCTGTACTGCGTCTAGGAAGTCTTCAGATTCATAGTCGCCTACAATGTTGTCCCAGTCAATATTTCTGAAGTTGAAATCCCCCATAATGCATAGGTTGCTATATTTTGCTGCCCTACTCATTTCCTGCCATATGGGCTGAGCTGCTTCTTTGCTAAGACTTGGGGGCCTGTAAATCACTCCCATAATTAGTTTTTCTCTTCCTTCCGTAATTTATACCCATACAGTCTCGGTTCCTATTTCCCCCTTTATTGAATTATTAATACAACATTTTAATGTATCCTTGACGATGAGTGTGACCCCTCCCCCCTTCCTACCTTCCCTGTCCTTGTGAAAAAGGTTGTACCCTTCTATGTGGTACGCTGATAAAAAAATTTTGCTCGCCAGATTCACCCAAGTTTCGGTGATTGCTATGACGTCTACATTCTCGGTACATACAACCGCTCTCAGCAAGTCTATTTTATTTCTAACGCTCCTACTGTTTGCATAGTATACATTTAAACCTACCCCACCCTGGTCTGTTTTACCCCTTGTCCTGAGCAACTAATTTTACTTCCCAGGACTGCTTGTTTTTTGACTCCCACTTTCCCGGACCCCTCTCTACTGGCGAAACCCCCCCTTCGGAGTGACAAATTCACGCTCCAGGGATGCAGACAACGTCTTTACCTCCTCACGAGACAAATGTACTCCTTTCGCGACTGTACAGGTAGTCGTTGCCAGTTATCAATGAATGCCCAACCATTGTTTGCACAATGTTTTTCCAGTCGGCAATTTATAGCAATTGCCCTGGACAGCCATTCAAGACCAATCCCTCTTCTAGGCAAGACACCACATACTATTGGGATCCCTCCCCTATCTCTAATCTTCCCCAGCGCCTCCCTATACCTCTTGAAAAGTTCCTCACTCCTAACCTTACCTATGTCGTTTCCTCCCACACTAAGACACACTACTGGATTGGTACCCTCGCCTGACAAAACCTTGTCTAACATCTCGGCTACATGCCCTATCCCAGCCCCAGGAAAACACACTCTAGTCCTACGTTTCCTATCTCTCGCACAAAAAGCCCTATCTACAAACCTCACCTGGCTGTCCGCAACTACCACGACCTTACCTGTGGGCAGGGTTTGTACAACTGCCCTTTCCTCTCCTTGATCCATACCGTCCTGCCTCTTCTCTTCCTCGCCAGCTTCCTGCAGCACCTGGTAAGGGTTACTACACTCCACACCCTGGTCAGCTTTCCTGAGCCTGACCCTAGTCCCCTTGGAGACAACCACTCTCCACGCCTGCTCCTCCTTCGCAGGTGTCCTGCTAGGCAGGACACCTACCTGAAGGAGTTCCGTCCTGAGGGCTTCATTTTCCCCCTTTAGAGTGTCAACCTCACTCCTCAACTGCCCCAGCTGCCTTAACAGAGTGGCAAGGAGGTCGTCTTTCCTCACACTCCCCTCCTCTTCCCCCACGACACAACGATCCAAGGCGGCCATTTTCCTTGGTCTCTAACGGGAGCACGATCGGGCACGACCTTCTCCAAGCTGGGTCAGGTAGCAACTGAGCTGGGTCAGGGAGATAGGAAGAAGCTGGTTCACAAATAGGGTGGTGGACGAGTGGAACAAGCTTAGCAACTTTGTAGTAAGTGCGGGAACTCTGGAAAGTTTCAAAAGGAGGCTAGATAGATTCATGGATGATAGAGAGTGGTAGTAACTCTCGACAGGAGCTGCCATGCACAGGCCAACCGGCCTATTGCAGACTCCTGATTTTCTTATGTCCTTATGTTCTATTGCTCCTTTAAGCATCCAACCTATGTTTGAAACTATTCAGCGTATTCGAGTTAATGATGATATTTGGTAAGTTTTTTCCATTCATCCACGACTCTGTTTCCAAACCAGTGTTTACACGAGGAAGACGAACAACAAGACCCAATCATGAATGAATGGACACTTCAAGAGAGCAAGAAGAGGAGGAGAGTTAGAAGAAAATCTACATCAAGCTAAGAAGAATACCAAGACAGAAGACCAAGACATTTCCTCCACACAAGAAAACAACACACCCAACACGCACCTGACGCTTGACCTGACGCTAGCCTGACTCTGTCCTGCCACCTCCTGGCCGCGTCCGGGCGAGTTGCTGATGCCTCCAACTTATACTCCCTCACGCAAGCGGTGTTTAGCCACTGCACCTATTCTCTCCTCCTAAAATTCACTTCAATCCTCCCTTTATCCTTCCCCTGAACCTCCTCCCCCCCTGTCACTAGCATTTCATGTTCATGTGCTGTACGCTGATTGGCTGGTATGCGCGTGGCCGGAGCTCAGTTGGGAGTTGTAGGGGAGAGGAGCCACTACACACTCACCTAACCAAACCTATATCTTCACTCACCTAACCAAACCTATATCTTCACTCACCTATATCTACAAAACTAAGCATTTACGAAAGAAAATGGTAATTAGTCATGACTAACCCGCGGCCGAAATTGATAGAAAACGATTTTTAAAATGCCGGATTTTCACTGTTTTTCATAGTGGACACTGTTGTAGTTTGTACAAATGTGTTCAAAATGGATATTTCTAAAATAAACGTAACTTAACCTTTGTGGGTATGAAAAACAGACCTAACCAACCTAGATAAACAAACCTACCTTACCTTACCTAACTTCCTTACCGAGGGGGGGGGGGGGGGCTATGTCTTCCGGACTCCCGGTATATTAAACATAAAGAACTTTCTATGATATGGTGTAACTTGATGCTTTTTCTGGACGTGAGATGATGTGGGCGCAACCGGGCGGCGGAGTGATTTATTATGATGGCGAGAAACGTCGGGCCACAGCATATTTTTCATATTGCATTGAAACAAATTTCTTTCCGGCCTGAAAGCAAAGGAACAATGCCGTAGTCTTTGAACAACTGAAGGGTCCCTAAATTCGCAAATTACGTCCATATAAGACAGGAGACAACCTTCGCACGTCATGCTGTAAATGAAACTGCCTCTGGCGTCGCGGTGAAAAGGTACCACGGCAGAATGCGGTCTCATTACCGCCAGGAAGACAAATTAGCGCGCCTAGGCACCTAATTCTCTACAGAACGAAACATTTGCACAAGAAATTATGGTCAATTTATAGTATCACACCGGTCTTTATTTTGATATTAAAATTAGGTTTTTTCTATGTATTTTGACGAGTTTCAAACGAATTTGATATTCATTTCAGCTGGAAATCATGTGTTTTTTTAGATATCCCTTGCCCTACCCAACAGTCATAACAGAAAAGTTGGATTTCTTTTTTAGAATAAATAACATAAATTATATTACCAACCAACCAAGAAAACTTAACTTAACCAAACCCAACCCGTTGTTCATGCCCCAGACGCTTAAAGAGGGAAGAAGGAGGCGTGGAGCAATGCGTTAGCAGGGGGTCAGACCACCCCCGCCATAAGTAAACAAATCATGGCGACACTTGTGACTGAGCAAAAGTAATAATCTTGAAAAATTAATATCTCCGGTATCCTTAATTTCCGATGGAAATATCATAGAAGAAAAATGTCTTAGAATTGTGTAAACACTACGTGATACATATTTTTAATGTGTAAATATAGACCGGTGTGATACTATAAATTCACCGAAATTATTACCATATCAGAGCTCACTGATGAAAAAAAAAACAATAAAAAAACATGGTCAAATTTCATTTATGCACCGGTCTTTGTTTGGATATTGAAAATATGTTTTTCAGATGTTATTTGATGAGTTTCGAACGAATTTTATATTCATTTCAGCTTGAAATTTTCATATTTTTGAGTTTATCACGTAAATAAAATAACAAACCAACAACACCAAACCTAACCTAACCTAACACTTTTTCTGATGAAACTCTGCAATTGATGCAAAATAATCTCAAACACAGTGTCGGCACAGCTCTTCCACCTGTTCAGCCATATCTGGTTATTCTGGTACTGAAAAATGAAATCTCCACTCCCGACGCACCCACGCATTGTTCATTGGCCAAAACAAAAAACTCTTGCCCAAATTATAAGTCACCTATCGCCATAGCCAATAAGAAACTCCTCCCCCCCTCCCCCCCCCCCCCCACATGCAATGTAGACGCTTAAGAGGCCAACACGGAGGTACGGAGCACTGGGTGATGGGGGGGGGGGGGGCGGTCAGAGCTTCTGCAGGAGACTTAAACAACAAATGGCGACACTTGTGACTGACCAAATCTAATAATATTGAAAAATTAATATCCCCGTTATCCTTAATTTCCGGCGGAAATATCAGAGAAGAAAAAGGCCTTAAAATTGTCTAAGCATTACGAAAAACATATTAATAACAGCGCGAGAAAGACTGGTGCATGACTGAAATTTCACCGAAAACAGTAATAAAAATAACTCGTCCGCAGGTTAGTCCTATATATTAACCCAAGAACATTAATAACACTTCAAGTAATCAGCATATAAAACTGTTTAAAAACACCGCCCCCTCCCATAATAAACGAACCGCTGACAGCCATGGGTCCAATTGTACATTAGAAACGATGCAGATAAAAGGTACTCAGGAAACAACTATAAACAGGAGTTACTCGGTGGGTGTTACTGGACACTGAAGTTCATAACAAAATAACGATCAAGAGACCTGCCGCCAGTAAACTAAGTGTTGTAATGATAAATTAACCCGTAATTTAACCTTCACTGCTCATGAATCAACCCCATAACTATGTACTTACCTTTTCCTGTCTTTAGGGAAGAAATTAAATCTTACCTCTTTATTGGTTCTTTTGTTTTTCCCACAAACAACACAACGGTGGCCAGAGCTTGGGGCCACCGCCACGCACCCTGGTCACCGATGCCGCCAAAGCCACACTGACTGTGGAATGAGCATTTAGGGAACAAACCCGGAGAATGACACACAGGTAGTTGGGAACACAGGGAGTGGGAGACGTTTTTTTCTTTCTTTTTAATAACCCGTAGGAGAAGTGGGACTACTTTATAATTTTAAAGCCTCCACTGTTCAAGCACGGGCTCAACTGCTGCGTGCAACGAACAGCCATCGAGTGGCACACGCATGTAAGATTTTGTGTGGCTTAAGGTCCAGAAAAGTTTTGGCAAGTTTAAGTTCACATTTCCTTTTGGCACTATGGGAGAAGTGTGTATAAATATTTCTGATGAGGTCTTTGCAATGTCGTGGTAGACATTTTACTGATTCTCATGCACTTAAGTGAATGCTATAGCAAATATACATTTATTTTAATACCGTATATACAATTTTATTCAATTCATTTTCAATTTCAATTGTTTATTCCTTGATAGAGGAAGGGGGATCCTAGTGCTGTCACTAGGTACCCCTGTCTAATGACACCAGAAGCATCTGGCAAGTGTGACAAGTATATACAGTATAAATATTATAAAGGGGCTTACTAAAGCCTAAGGAAGGAAGGATATTCCCTTAACACATAATCAATGTTATTTACATAATATCTGGCCAGTATGGGGAGGATCATCGTGTCTCCGTCAGGGGGTCGTGGAGTGGTGGTCCAGCAGGCGTCACGGAAGCGTTGTGTGTGGGGACATCTTAGGAGGTAGTGGATAAGGGTGCTGCTGTAGGGTCTTCTGCATAATGCACAAGAGCGTTGCTCAGGGGATGCGGGGATACCAATCTCCCAAGCAAAGTCATGCCCAATGATGATACGGGCAGCAATAATTTTATTCTTCGATGATGTGGCATATGTATGAACTATGAATATGTAACATAATATAAGGTATTAAATAAAACAGCCATATTTATATATTACAATAATATTTATTAACATTTCAATGTAGAATAAAGTTTATTTTGATCTGTAGAATTTATGAAGAATGGGCGTAGAATGTGTCTAGACTCTAGAACTTGGCCTTATGGTGACTAACTGGCAACTAAACAGCCACGTTACTTGCCAAAGGTCACTAGAAGACTACAATTCGGCAACGCTGACTCTGGCACGAGGTTGCCAAGTCTCATACTTTACTTTTACTTTCTATCCTCTTCACCACTGATCGGCTCGTTAGCCGCTTGGGCGATCGGTCACGTCTCTGATACGCACTGTTGGCGGATACTAGGCATGTAGTGGCTCCTGAATGTATCAGTACAGTATCGTTGAAGATTCTTCGAACACTGCTGGAGACAGCTGGCATCTCAAGGTAGTTTGCTTACTATAGTACAGAGTAAAAATTGTGAATGAACGTTGAAGCCCAACCAATAATTAAGCAACGGGGAACTAGGTAACCAATCACCGATCACTTTTACATTCATTCATAATTTTTACTACGTACCATAGTAAACAAATGGTCTTGAGTTGCCAGCTGTCTCCAGCAGTGTCGAAGAATCTTCAACGAGACTGTACTTGTTCCATGACTTGTTCCATGAGTGCACTAATGCGAAATCCGTTGAGATTCATTACCAACTTCAACGTTCCATTGCCAAATTTCCTAACACAGCCGATCTGACTTTCTGCCTCATTTACACACAATTGCAGGGTCTTAATAAATGTTTCTCTTACTTTGACAACACAACATACATATATTGTTTCTCACTATTGATCTTTTTGTATTCATTTATTATTATTATTATTATTATTATTATTATTATTATTATTATTAATATTATTATTATATTTTAGCCCCAGGCCCTGATGTGGGTCATTGACCTTTGCTCTGGTGGGCTAATCTCGTAAGAAAAACTATCAAAATAAGGATAAAATTTAGCCAATATTAGTCATATCGTCACTCAATAAGCCTTAACTGACAACGTAACGGCACTAAACCATTGCCACCTCCTTCTCATTGGTGACTTTAACTATAGTGACATCGACGGGAGAAATGAATCCACGCCACACGACCTACATATTCCCGCTTCTCTTTTTTGTGTTAAAGATCCGACTCACTTACAGGGGAGGAGCAAACATCCAAACCGCTGGAATTCATCATAACTAACGAGGAGAGTATGGTGGCCAAGCTACCATGTAATGTTGTCCTTCAGATTTAACTGTTACTTGGTTCATGACAAACCCAGGCCAAGGTGCAAATATTACAATGAATATTACGACGGGATAAGGGGTATCCACTGGCCTGACTCACTAAGATATAAGAATGCAGACACTGCGCTGAATATCATAGCCAGTAAATTTAACCATTTGATCAATAAATATATACCCGAGAGCTGCAGAAAGATCTCTGTGAGCTTCAAGAATGGTCGAAAAAGTGGCTGCTAAATTCAAAGTCACGAAGTATAAGAGGATACACCTGGGGCGGACCAACGGCAAGGAGGCGTATCATTTGCCCCAACGGGACGAAGAACTTGCATTAAATGAGACGCAATGTGAAAATGACTTAGGTGTGTATGTTAACAATGAGCTGAAGTTCTTGGGCCATTGTGGGAAGAAGGTAAATCAGGCGACTAAATTATTAAGTCTTATAAGAAGGTCGTTCAGATACCTAGACGGCCGTCCCTCGTAACGATCTTCAAGAGAGAAGTGCTTCCCCGTCTGGAGTACTGTCACCCCGTCTGGTCCCCGAGATATGCTACGGACTGTCAGTTGATTGAAAATGTCCAGAGGAGGGCCACCAGACTGGTACCTGCACTCCGATACCTCAGCTACCCTGGGAAATTGGAGCTCCTGAACTTGCCTAGCTTATACTACAGACGGGCAAGGGGAGATCTAATTGAGGTGTACAAGCATCTCAGGGGGCACTACTCAGTCGAGTGCCCCTACCTGGAGCTGGCGGACGCTCGCCCCACAAGGGGTCACAGCTCAATGTTAAAGAAGCCCCAAGTCCAGAAAACTGTGAGGGCAAACTTTTTCGGAGTGAGAGTTGTGAACTATTAGAACAACCTACCAGAGAGTGTTGTGACGGCACCGAGTGTGAGCTCTTTCAAGACCAGACTGGACCAACACTGGAGCAGGTTCAGATACATTCAGGAGCCGGTGCATGCCCAGTACTTGCCAACAGTGCATGACAGAGACGTGACCGGTCGCCCAAGCAGCTAACGAGCCGATCAGTAGTGAAGAGAATAAAAGTAAACCCAGTGCCTCCAATAATACAAGAAGACCGTTAACCATGAACCACGCGGCGGTCGACAAAGTTGAGAAGAAAACCCAGAAATTCGAGTTATGGGTTAGGACAAATGATGAGCAGGACAGGAGGATGTATGCCAGATCCAGGAACCAAGCAGTCAGTGTAGAAGGGCTGAAAGGGAGTTCCAGAGGCAGATTGCTGGTAAGGGTCAAGTCAAACCCAAAGACGTTTTACCGCTACACAAAGTCGAAATAAAAAACGTGAGTAGGCGTTTCAGACCTGAGACTTGAAGATGGTAGTTACGCAGATTCTAACCAGGACAAAGCTGAGGCATTGAACAGATTTTTTTCCTCGGTGTTCACAAGAGAGGTTGCGAACAACCTTCCTGTGTTTGAGGGCAGACGGTTTGACACAGTGCTGACCTACATTGTGTTCACAGGAGAAGGTATAAAAATAAACTGTCCAGGCTAAAGGTTCATAAGAGTCCCGGCCCTGATATGGTGCATCCCAGAGTGCTAAGAGAATCGTGTAACGAGCTTGCCGAACCCCTGAAGATCCTGTTCAGAAAATGCTTGGATGAGCAAAAGATCCCGGATGACTGGAAAATAGCTTATGTGATTCCTATTTTCAACAAGGGCGATCGTCACTCCACGAATAACTAAAGGCCAGTGAGCCTGACCAGCATAGTGTGCAAAGTATTTGAGAGCAATATAAGAGATGCCATGATGGAACCTCTACTACGAAACAACCTTGTAAAGGACTGCCAACACGGTTTTATGCCGGGACGCTCCTGCTTAACGCATTTACTTGAGGTCTTGGATGCTTAGACTCAAATTCTAGAACAAAGCGGAAGTATCGACAGTATAGACCAAGATTTTGCCAAGGCTTTCGACAGTGTACCCCATGAAAGGCTAAGAATTAAACTGGAAGAGTACGGGATTCGGGGAAATGTACTAGCGTGGATCGGAGACTATCTGCATGACCGCAAACAGTGTGTGATGATAATTAATGGCACAAAGTCGTCATGTGTACCCGTGACAAGCGGGGTACCACAGGGCAGTGCATTGCACACGTTGTTGTTTGTTTGTTCCATTAATGATACACCAGAAGGTAAGAACTCCTCCATACAAATATTTGCAGGCGATGCCAAGTTATTCAGGGAAATTAAGAACCAAACAGACTGTGATGAGCTGCTAAGATTCAACGTCACGAAGTGTAAGAGGAGGCGTATCACATGGCCCAACGGGACGAAGAAACTGTATTAATTGAGATTGAATGTGAGAAGGGCCTGGGTGTGTATGTTGACAATGAGCTGAAGTTCTCGGGCCATTGCGAGAAGAAGGTAAATCAGGCAAATAAATTATTGGGTCTTATAAGAAGGTCGTTCAGATTTCTACACGGTCCGTCCCTCGTGACGATCTTCAAGAGTGAAGTGCTTCCCCATCTGGAGTACTGTCACCCCGTCTGGTCCCCGAGATATGCTAGGGACTGTCAGTTGGTTGAAAATGTCCAAAGGAGGGCCACCAAACTGGTGCCTGCACTTCGGCACCTCAACTACCCTGAGAGGTTGGAGCGCCTGCAACTAAGGTTAACGGTGTCATAAGGTCAACAGTGTCATAAGGTCAGCAGTGTCATGAGGTCAAGTGTCATAAGGTCAAATGTAAAAAGGTCAACGGTGCCATAAGGTCAGCAGTGACATGAGATCAAGTGTCATGAAGTCAAGTGTCATGAGGTCAGTGGTGTCATGAGGTTAAGTGTCATAAGGTCAGCAGTCATGAGGTCAAGTGTCATAAGGTCTACAGTGTCATAAGGTCAATAGTGTCATAAGGTCAACAGTGTCATAAGGTCAACAGTGTCACAAGGTCAACAGTGTCATAAGGTCAACAGTGTCACAAGGTCAACAGTGTCATAAGGTCAACAGTGTCATAAGGTCAATAGTGTCACAAGGTCAACAGTGTCATAAGGTCAACAGTGTCACAAGGCCAATAGTGTCATAGGGTCAACAGAGTCACAAGGTCAACAGTGTCATAAGGTCAACAGTGTCATAAGGTCAACAGTGTCATAAGGTCAACAGTGTCATAGGGTCAACAGTGTCATAAGGTCAACAGTGTCATAAGGTCAACAGTGTCAAGGTCAATAGTGTCATAAGGTCAACAGTGTCATAAGGTCAACATTGTCATAAGGTCAACAGTGTCATAAGGTCAACAGTGTCATAAGGTCAATAGTGTCATAAGGTCAATAGTGTCATAAGGTCAACAGTGTCACAAGGTCAACAGTGTCATAAGGTCAACAGTGTCACAAGGTCAACAGTGTCATAAGGTCAACAGTGTCATAAGGTCAATAGTGTCATAAGGTCAACAGTGTCATAAGGTCATTAGTGTCATAATGGATAAATGAGAAATTCTTATTTACAAAATTTATTTGAGAAACTGTAACATATAAAACATGAAGACAACAGCCAGAGTATTACTTGATGACAGCCAGAGTATTACTTGATGACAGCCAGAGTATTACTTGATGACAGCCAGAGTATTACTAGATGACAGCCAGAGTATTACTTGATGACAGCCAGAGTATTACTAGATGACAGCCAGAGTATTACTAGATGACAGCCAGAGTATTACTTGATGACAGCCAGAGTATTACTAGATGACAGCCAGAGTATTACTAGATGACAGCCAGAGTATTACTAGATGACAGTCAGAGTATTACTTGATGACAGCCAGAGTATTACTTGATGACAGCCAGAGCAATACTAGATGACAGCCAGAGTATTTCTAGATGACAGCCAGAGTATTACTAGATGACAGCCAGAGTATTACTAGATGACAGCCAGAGTATTACTGGATGACAGCCAGAGTATTACTTGATGACAGCCAGAGTATTACTAGATGACAGTCAGAGTATTACTTGATGACAGCCAGAGTATTACTAGATGACAGCCAGAGTATTACTAGATGACAGTCAGAGCATTACTGGATGACAGCCAGAGTATTACTTGATGACAGCCAGAGTATTACTAGATGACAGTCAGAGCATTACTGGATGACAGCCAGAGTATTACTTGATGACAGCAAGAGTATTACTAGATGACAGCCAGAGTATTACTTGATGACAGCCAGAGTATTACTTGATGACAGCCAGAGCAATACTAGATGACAGTCAGAGCATTACTTGATGACAGCCAGAGTATTACTTGATGACAGCCAGAGTACTACTTGATGACAGCCAGAGTATTACTTGATGACAGCCAGAGTACTACTTGATGACAGCCAGAGTATTACTTGATGACAGCCAGAGTATTACTTGATGACAGCCAGAGTATTAGTAGATGACAGCCAGAGATTTACCGGATGACAGCCAGAGTATTACCTCATGACAGCCAGAGTTTTACTGGATGACAGCTAGAGTATTACTTGATGACAGCCAGAGCATTACTAGATGACAGCCAGAGTTTTGCTGGATGACAGCTAGAGTATTACTAGATGACAGACAGAGTATTACTAGATGACAGCCAGAGTTTTACTGGATGACAGCCAGAGTATTACTAGATGACAGCTAGAGTATTACTTGATGACAGCCAGAGTATTACTGGATGACAGCAGGAGTATTACTGGATGACAGCCAGAGTATTACCTCATGACAGCCAGAGTATTACTTGATGACAGCTAGAGTATTACTTGATGACAGCCAGAGTATTACTAGATGACAGCCAGAGCATTACTGGATGACAGCCAGAGTATTACTAGATGACAGCCAGAGTTTTTCTGGATGACAGCCAGAGTATTACTAGATGACAGCCAGAGTTTTTCTGGATGACAGCCAGAGTATTACTAGATGGCAGTCAGAGTATTCTTGATGACAGCCAGAGTATTACTTGATGACAGCCAGAGTATTACTAGATGACAGCTAGAGTATTACTTGATGACAGCCAGAGTATTACTGGATGACAGCAGGAGTATTACTGGATGACAGCCAGAGTATTACCTCATGACAGCCAGAGTTTTACTGGATGACAGCTAGAGTATTACTGGATGACAGCTAGAGTATTACTGGATGACAGCCAGAGTATTACTGGATGACAGCTAGAGTATTACTTGATGACAGCCAGAGTATTACTTGACGACAGCCAGAGTATTACTAGATGACAGCCAGAGTATTACTTGATGACAGCCAGAGTATTACCTCATGACAGCCAGAGTATTACTTGATGACAGCTAGAGTATTACTGGATGACAGCTAGAGTATTACTTGATGACAGCCAGAGTATTACTGGATGACAGCAAGAGTATTACTTAATGGCAGCCAGAGTATTACTTGATGACAGCCAGAGTATTACCTCATGACAGCCAGAGTATTACTTGATGACAGCTAGAGTATTACTTCATGACAGCCAGAGTATTACTAGATGACAGCCAGAGTATTACTTGATGACAGCCAGAGTATTACTAGATGACAGCCAGAGTATTACTTGATGACAGCCAGAGTATTACTTGATGACAGCCAGAGTATTACTTGATGACAGCCAGAGTATTACTAGATGACAGCCAGAGCATTACTTGATGACAGCCAGAGTATTACTGGATGACAGCCAGAGTATTACTTGATGAGAGCCAGAGTATTACTTGATGACAGCCAGAGTATTACTTGATGACAGCTAGAGTATTACTTGATGACAGCCAGAGTATTACTGGATGACAGCCAGAGCATTACTGGATGACAGCTAGAGTATTACTGGATGACAGCCAGAATATTACTGGATGACAGCCTGAGTATTACTAGATGACAGCCAGAGCATTACTGGATGACAGCCAGAGTATTACTAGATGACAACCAGAATATTACTAGATGACAGCCATAGCATTACTTGATGACAGCCAGGGTATTACTTGATGACAGCCAGAGTATTACTAGATGACAGCTAGAGTATTACTTGATGACAGCCAGAGTATTACCTCATGACAGCCAGAGTATTACTTGATGACAGCTAGAGTATTACTTGATGACAGCCAGAGTATTACTAGATGACAGCCAGAGCATTACTGGATGACAGCCAGAGTATTACTAGATGACAGCCAGAGTATTACTTGATGACAGCCAGAGTATTACTAGATGACAGCTAGAGCAATACTGGATGACAGTCAGAGTATTACTTGATGACAGCCAGAGTATTTCTTGATGACAGCCAGAGTATTACTAGATGACAGCCAGAGCATTACTTAATGACAGCAAGAGTATTACTGGATGACAGCCAGAGTATTACTTGATGAGAGCCAGAGTATTACTTGATGACAGCCAGAGTATTACTTGATGACAGCTAGAGTATTACTTGATGACAGCCAGAGTATTACTGGATGACAGCCAGAGCATTACTGGATGACAGCTAGAGTATTACTGGATGACAGCCAGAATATTACTGGATGACAGCCTGAGTATTACTAGATGACAGCCAGAGCATTACTGGATGACAGCCAGAGTATTACTAGATGACAACCAGAATATTACTAGATGACAGCCATAGCATTACTTGATGACAGCCAGGGTATTACTTGATGACAGCCAGAGTATTACTAGATGACAGCTGGAGTATTACTTGATGACAGCCAGAGTATTACCTCATGACAGCCAGAGTATTACTGGATGACAGCTAGAGTATTACTTGATGACAGCCAGAGTATTACTTGATGACAGCCAGAGTATTACTTGATGACAGCCAGAGTATTACTTGATGACAGCCAGAGTATTACTAGATGACAGCCAGAGCATTACTGGATGACAGCCAGAGTATTACCTCATGACAGCCAGAGTATTACTGGATGACAGCTAGAGTATTACTTGATGACAGCCAGAGCATTACTGGATGACAGCCAGAGTATTACTTGATGACAGCCAGAGTATTACCTCATGACAGCCAACGATATATTTTTCAGTATTCAGTGGTCCATTCTTTCTTTTTAACGTCCTTGCTTTTGATTGATTGGTCAATGGGAAGAGAGTTCGGCCAATGAGCAGACAGCGGGCACTGTTCATCTTGTACTTCTCGGTTCTGATTGGTCATGGGAAAAGAGTTCAGCCAATGAGCAGACAACCGAGATAAAAAGGAAAACAGACCAAGAATTGACGTATCATCTTATTTCGTGTGTGTGTGTACGTGTGTGTGTGTGCGTGTGTGTGTGTGTGTGTGTGCGTGTGTGTGTGTGTGTGTGTGCGTGCGTGTGTGTGTGTGTGTGTGTCATGGTTGTTATTTATATAGCTGCAGACATAAGTAAATAAGCGGTACAAAACAACGACCAGAATTGGTGGTGTGGGGTAAGGTTAGGTTAGGTTAGGCTAAAGTTAGGTTAAGGTTACTGAGGTTTGGTAAGGTTAGGTCAGGTTAAAGTTAGGTTAAGGTTACTGAGGTTTGGTAAGGTTAGGTCAGGTTAAAGTCAGGTTAAGGTTACTGAGGTTTGGTTAGGTTAGGTTAAATTCAGGTTAAGCTTACTGAGGTTTGGTTAGGTTAGGTTAAATTCAGGTTAAGCTTGCTGAGCTTTGGTAAGTCATTAGTGAGTTATGGATGTCGGGTGAGTGTGGCAGTCGGACACAACCGTATGGACAACAGTTAAATATTGCTGGTGAGTAAAGGCGTGTTGTTGTGTTTAAGTGATCGTCTTAGATGAAATATGACCATTATGTGTATACAGTACACCATTGAATCTTTAATTATATGCTTTTCTATTAAATGTGCAAAGTAACCGTATCTAGTTAATGTTTTGAGCGTTGTTTTGATCAATTGTTACATCTTCACTAGGAGAATTATTTATATTAAAGTATTAGAACTCTTGGTTTTAGTGAGGCAGTTGTAACGTTACTCTGTTCATCCCGGGGTAAGTACCAGCTTTAGTTATAGTTGTATCATAATTTACTAAGTTAAGCCTTTTTGCTTTTGAAAGTTTATTATTTTTTTTGTCACGTCGTAAAAACTTTTCCCTCAACACGTTAATAAGTTATCTAGTTCCTTCAATTAATATACAAAGAGAAAAATATTAACATACGTATTTTTTATATTAATGATAAAAATTTCTTTAAACAAAAATATATATAATCTTTACGTACATATTTTTTTATTATACAGTCATATAAAGTAAATAATTCAGTGTTTGAAATACGTAGCCTTCCATAAAATATTACTGTACTGTATAATAACAAGGTCGTCTTATCTGCAGGATACACACACAACAGGTATGAACTGCTATAATTACGGACTGTGATTGGCTGACTGACTGACTAATGATAGAGAGTCATAGTCAAAACAAACATGGCAGAAAAGAAGGTTTGAATTAAATACTTTTTATTTTTGTTTTAAATTTACTTACGTTTTGCTCTCATCCGCAACGCTTGTTTGTTTGTTCTAACTGTGACTCGACTCTCAGTGGTTAGTGAATCAGCCAATGGGAAGCCGTCGCTGTGGCAGTACAGTGGTCCTCCTCTACAACAACACTCGGGTAGTTTTCCTTAATAATAAACGAAGACAAAAAGAACAGTATTTTGTCTTATCCATCTTCTTATTTTCCTTTATAAGAAAATTAGGTTCATTTATTGTCTTGATGCTCACACAGGTACATTAACCATTGTCTTGATCCTCTCATAAAGACATTGACCATTGTCTTGATCCTCACACAGGTACATTAACCATTGTCTTGATCCTCACATAAAGACATTGACCATTGTCTTGATCCTCACACAGGTACATTAACCATTGTCTTGATCCTCACACAGGTACATTAACCATTGTCTTGATCCTCACATAAAGACATTGACCATTGTCTTGATCCTCACACAGGTACATTAACCATTGTCTTGATCCTCACATAAAGACATTGACCATTGTCTTGATCCTCACATAAAGACGTTAACCATTGTCTTGATCCTCACATAAAGACGTTAACCATTGTCTTGATCCTCACATAAAGCCATTAACCATTGTCTTGATCCTCACATAAAGACGTTAACCATTGTCTTGATCCTCACATAAAGACGTTAACCATTGTCTTGATCCTCACATAAAGCCATTAACCATTGTCTTGATCCTCACACAGGTACATTAACCATTGTCTTGATCCTCACATAAAGACATTAACCATTGTCTTGATCCTCACATAAAGACATTGACCATAGTCTTGATCCTCACACAGGTACATTAACCATTGTCTTGATCCTCACATAAAGACATTAACCATTGTCTTGATCCTCACATAAAGACATTAACCATTGTCTTGATCCTCACATAAAGACATTGACCATTGTCTTGATCCTCACATAAAGACATTAACCATTGTCTTGATCCTCACATAAAGACATTAACCATTGTCTTGATCCTCACACAGGTACATTAACCATTGTCTTGATCCTCACATAAAGACATTGACCATTGTCTTGATCCTCACATAAAGACATTAACCAATGTCTTGATCCTCACATAAAGACATTAACCATTGTCTTGATCCTCACACAGGTACATTAACCATTGTCTTGATCCTCACATAAAGACATTGACCATTGTCTTGATCCTCTCATAAAGACATTAACCATTGTCTTGATCCTCACACAGGTACATTAACCATTGTCTTGATCCTCACATAAAGACATTGACCATTGTCTTGATCCTCACACACGTACATTAACCATTGTCTTGGTCCTCACATAAAGACGTTAACCATTGTCTTGATCCTCACATAAAGACGTTAACCATTGTCTTGATCCTCACATAAAGACGTTAACCATTGTCTTGATCCTCACATAAAGACATTGACCATTGTCTTGATCCTCACACAGGTACATTAACCATTGTCTTGATCCTCACACACGTACATTAACCATTGTCTTGATCCTCACACAGGTACATTAACCATTGTCTTGATCCTCACATAAAGACATTAACCATTGTCTTGATCCTCAAATAAAGACATTGACCATTGTCTTGATCCTCACACAGGTACATTAACCATTGTCTTGATCCTCACACACGTACATTAACCATTGTCTTGATCCTCACACAGGTACATTAACCATTGTCTTGATCCTCACATAAAGACATTAACCATTGTCTTGATCCTCACACAGGTACATTAACCATTGTCTTGATCCTCACATAAAGACATTAACCATTGTCTTGATCCTCACACATGTACATTAACCATTGTCTTGATCCTCACACACGTACATTAACCATTGTCTTGATCCTCACATAAAGACGTTAACCATTGTCTTGATCCTCACATAAAGACATTAACCATTGTCTTGATCCTCACATAAAGACATTAACCATTGTCTTGATCCTCACATAAAGACGTTAACCATTGTCTTGATCCTCACATAAAGACATTAACCATTGTCTTGATCCTCACATAAAGACATTACCCATTGTCTTGATCCTCACACAGGTACATTAACCATTGTCTTGATCCTCACATAAAGACATTGACCATTGTCTTGATCCTCACACAGGTACATTAACCATTGTCTTGATCCTCACATAAAGACGTTAACCATTGTCTTGATCCTCACACAGGTACATTAACCATTGTCTTGATCCTCACATAAAGACATTGACCATTGTCTTGATCCTCACACAGGTACATTAACCATTGTCTTGATCCTCACATAAAGACATTGACCATTGTCTTGATCCTCACACAGGTACATTAACCATTGTCTTGATCCTCACATAAAGACGTTAACCATTGTCTTGATCCTCACACAGGTACATTAACCATTGTCTTGATCCTCACATAAAGACATTGACCATTGTCTTGATCCTCACACAGGTACATTAACCATTGTCTTGATCCTCACATAAAGACGTTAACCATTGTCTTGATCCTCACACACGTACATTGACCATTGTCTTGATCCTCACATAAAGACATTGACCATTGTCTTGATCCTCACACACGTACATTAACCATTGTCTTGATCCTCACACAGGTACATTAACCATTGTCTTGATCCTCACATAAAGACATTGACCATTGTCTTGATCCTCACACAGGTACATTAACCATTGTCTTGATCCTCACATAAAGACATTGACCATTGTCTTGATCCTCACACAGGTACATTAACCATTGTCTTGATCCTCACATAAAGACGTTAACCATTGTCTTGATCCTCACATAAAGACGTTAACCATTGTCTTGATCCTCACATAAAGACGTTAACCATTGTCTTGATCCTCACACACGTACATTGACCATTGTCTTGATCCTCACACACGTACATTGACCATTGTCTTGATCCTCACATAAAGACATTGACCATTGTCTTGATCCTCACACAGGTACATTAACCATTGTCTTGATCCTCACATAAAGACGTTAACCATTGTCTTGATCCTCACATAAAGACGTTAACCATTGTCTTGATCCTCACATAAAGACGTTAACCATTGTCTTGATCCTCACACACGTACATTGACCATTGTCTTGATCCTCTCATAAAGACATTGACCATTGTCTTGATCCTCACATAAAGACGTTAACCATTGTCTTGATCCTCACACACGTAAATTGACCATTGTCTTGATCCTCATACAGGTACATTAACCATTGTCTTGATCCTCACATAAAGACATTGACCATTGTCTTGATCCTCACACAGGTACATTGACCATTGTCTTGATCCTCACATAAAGACATTGACCATTGTCTTGATCCTCGCACACGTACATTAACCATTGTCTTGATCCTCACATAAAGACGTTAACCATTGTCTTGATCCTTTACCTAGAAAGTTTGCATCAGTTGTGCTCTTAAATCTTTCAGTAATTAATCTCATCAAAGTATGAAGAGCAATAATTTTGGTCCCTTTATTTTTAGCACAAACTTTCGTCTTCGTCACTAAAAAGAACATTTAGTAGTCATCAAGTTGTTTGGTCAACATGTCTTCATTCTTTTGATGATCAACTGAGTCGTATTACTGTCACTCTCTCGTCATCCCTTAACTATAAACTTTGATTTGGTCTTGTTCCTTTGGCTTCACTGTTGTCAAGACCATGTCAGTAAGATACCAGAAGCTTGTAGAGTCATTAGCTTGACATCGTTAAGAACCTTCGCACACGTTAAGATTCTAACAAGTGAAGATATAAGAGAACTTGATGACTTAATCTGAAGCACAAACATTAAGTTCAAAACTAATATAAAAATTATTCTGAGACTCTACCTTAACTAGACGTCTTCACGTGTCATACATAATTAATGCATAAAATACATTCAAAGAATCTCTCAATTTCTTCTAACTTGCGTTTAGTGAACTTATCGAGTTAAGGTAGAATCTTAGTGTAATTTCAAATTTATTTTTGAAGCCTTTCAGAAACTTACTTCAATATTATTAAAATAAAATAACTTCTTTTAACCCACCGACCGCCGTCAAGGTGGTGACATCAGCTACCACGTAGACCTGATAACCAACCCTCAACTGCCATCACAACTCACAGGTAAACACAAAATACCCTCAAACTTCATCAACTATAATAGCCACAAGTTCTTAAATGGGTGACAAACTGGAACACAAATCTTAGGAAGTGAGAGAGGTAATATTTTTCTGTAATTTCTGTTCAAGATGAGAAACAGGTGAGGTCTCTCGCTTTGTGGTAGTGTTTACAATATTGTTTGGTTAGGTTGGTCACGTAATAGGGTTTAATGGTTGAGGTTTGGTTCTCTGCGTTAGGATAGGTTAAGTTGGGTTAGGTTAGGTTATTGCGGGGGTTAGGCTAGCATGGGTGAGGTTAGGTTAAGATATTTTGGGGTTAGGTTACTGTAGGTTGGGTTTGGTTAAGAGTGGCTTAGTCGATACATCCTGGCAGGGTGTAAAGTTGTATATACACATTCTAGACTCCAGTACACACACCCTCCCTCCAGTACACACACGCTCCCTCCAGTACACACACCCTCCCTCCAGTACACACACGCTCCCTCCGGTACACACACACCCTCCTCCAGTACACACACCCTCCCTCCAGTACACACACCCTCCTCCAGTACACACACAACTCCCTCCAATACACACCCTCCTCCAGTACACACACCCTCCCTCCAGTACACACATCTTCCCTCCAGTACACACACCCTCCCTCCAGTACACACACCCTCCCTCCAGTACACACACCCTCCCTCCAGTACACACATCTTCCCTCCAGTATACACACACTCCTCCAGTACACACACACTCCTCCAGTACACACACCCTCCTCCAGTATACACACACTCCTCCAGTACACACACACACTCCTCCAGTACACACACCCTCCTCCAGTATAAACACCCTCCTCCAGTACACACACCCTCCCTCCAGTACACACACCCTCCCTCTAGTACACACACGCTCCCTCCAGTACACACACCCTCCCTCCAGTACACACACCCTCCCTCTAGTACACACACGCTCCCTCCGGTACACACACACCCTCCTCCAGTACACACACCCTCCCTCCAGGACACACATCTTCCCTCCAGTACACACACGCTCCCTCCGGTACACACACCCTCCCTCCAGTACACACACCCTCCTCCAGTACACACACCCTCCCTCCAGTACACACACTCTCCCTCCAGTACACACACCCTCCCTCCAGTACACACATCTTCCCTCCAGTACACACACCCTCCCTCCAGTACACACATCTTTCCTCCAGTACACACACCCTCCCTCCAGTACACACACCCTCCCTCCAGTACACACACCCTCCTCCAGTACACACACCCTCTCAAGTACACACACCCTCCCTCCAGTACACACACACTCCTCCAGTACACACACCCTCCTCCAGTACACACACACTCCTCCAGTACACACACCCTCCTCCAGTACACACACACTCCTCCAGTACACACACCCTCCCTCCAGTACACACACCCTCCTCCAGTACACACACACTCCCTCCAGTACACACACCCTCCTCCAGTACACACACCCTCCCTCCAGTATACACACACTCCTCCAGTACACACATACTCCCTCCAGTACAACAACTATTGTATATAGAGCATTATTATATAACCTATAACAAATATTTTATATAATTTACACTGAGCAAAAGTGTATATACATATATTAACAGATCACACACACACACACACACACACACACACACAAATTCAGTTACTTTGATATTTAGTTTGTCGTCAGTCACACGCAAGCACTTTACTCTCACACAGTAACACTTTACTCTCACACACTAAACACTCACACAGTAACACTTTACTCTCACACAGTAACACTTTACTCTCACACACTAAACACTCACACAGTAACACTTTACTCTCACACAGTAACACTTTACTCTCACACACTAAACACTCACACAGTAACACTTTACTCTCACACACTAAACACTCACACAGTAACACTTTACTCTCACACACTAAACACTCAAACAGTAACACTTTACTCTCACACACTAAACACTCACACAGTAACACTTTACTCTCACACAGTAACACTTTACTCTCACACACTAAACACTCACACAGTAACACTTTACTCTCACACACTAAACACTCACACAGTAACACTTTACTCTCACACAGTAACACTTTACTCTCACACAGTAACACTTTACTTTCACACACTAAACACTCACACAGTAACACTTTACTCTCACACAGTAACACTTTACTCTCACACAGTTACACTTTACTCTCACACAGTAACACTTTACTCTCACACAGTAACACTTTACTCTCACACAGTAACACTTTACTCTCACACAGTAACACTTTACTCTTACACAGTAACACTTTACTCTTACACAGTAACACTTTACTCTCACACAGTAACACTTTACTCTCACACAGTAACACTTTACTCTCACACATTAAACACTCACACAGTAACACTTTACTCTCACACAGTAACACTTTACTCTCACACACTAAACACTCACACAGTAACACTTTACTCTCACACACTAAACACTCACACAGTAACACTTTACTCTCACACAGTAACACTTTACTCTCACACAGTAACACATTACGCTCACACAGTAACACTTTACTCTCACACACTAAACACTCACACAGTAACCACTTTACTCTCACACAGTAACACTTTACTCTCACACAGTAACACTTTACTCTTACACAGTAACACTTTACTCTCACACAGTAACACTTTACTCTCACACAGTAACACTTTACTCTCACAGAGTAACACTTTACTCTCACACAGTAACACTTTACTCTCACACAGTAACACTTTACTCTCACACAGTTACACTTTACTCTCACACAGTAACACTTTACTCTCACACGGTAACACTTTACTCTCACACAGTAACACTTTACTCTCACACAGTAACACTTTACTCTCACAAAGTAACACTTTACTCTAACATAGTAAACACTCACACAGTAACACTTTACTCTCACACAGTAACACTTTACTCTCACACAGTAACACTTTACTCTCACACACTATACACTCACACAGCAACACTTTACTCTCACACAGTAACACTTTACTCTCACACAGTAACACTTTACTCTGACACACTAAACACTCACACAGTAACACTTTACTCTCACACAGTAACACTTTACTCTCACACACTAAACACTCACACAGTAACACTTTACTCTCACACAGTAACACTTTACTCTCACACACTAAACACTCACACAGCAACACTTTACTCTCACACACTTTACTCTCACACAGTAACACTTTACTCTCACACAGTAACACTTTACTCTCACACAGTAACACTTTACTCTACACAGTAACACTTTACTCTCACACAGTGACAGTTTACTCTCACACAGTAACACTTTACTCTCACACAGTAACACTTTACTCTCACACAGTAACACTTTACTCTCACACAGTAACACTTAACTCTCACACACTAAACACTCACACAGTAACACTTTACTCTCACACACTAAACACTGACACAGTAACCACTTCACTCTCACACAGTAACACTTTACTCTTACACAGTAACACTTTACTCTCACACAGTAACACTTTACTCTCACACAGTAACACTTTACTCTCACACAGTAACACTTTACTCTTACACAGTAACACTTTACTCTCACACAATAACACTTTACTCTCACACAGCAACACTTTACTCTCACACAGTAACACTTTACTCTCACACAGTAACACTTTACTCTCACACAGTAAACACTCACACAGTAACACTTTACTCTCACACAGTAACACTTTACTCTCACAAAGTAACACTTTACTCTCACAAAGTAACACTTTACTCTAACATAGTAAACACTCACACAGTAACACTTTACTCTCACACAGTAACACTTTACTCTTACACAGTAACACTTTACTCTCACACAGTAACACTTTACTCTCACACAGTAACACTTTACTCTCACACACTAAACACTCACACAGTAACACTTTACTCTCACACACTAAACACTCACACAGTAACACTTTACTCTCACACACTAAACACTCACAGAGTAACACTTTACTCTCACACAGTAACACTTTACTCTCACACAGTAACACTTTGCTCTCACACAGTAATACTTTACTCTCACACACTAAACACTCACACAGTAACACTTTACTCTCACACACTAAACACTCACACAGTAACACTTTACTCTCACACACTAAACACTCACAGAGAAACACTTTACTCTCACACAGTAACACTCTACTCTCACACAGTAACACTTTACTCTCACACACTAAACACTCACACAGTAACACTTTACTCTCACACACTAAACACTCACACAGTAACACTTTACTCTCACACAGTAACACTTTACTCTCACACAGTAACACTTTACTCTTGCACAGTAACACTTTACTCTCACACAGTAACAGTTTACTCTCACACAGTAACACTTTACTCTCACACAGTAACACTTTACTCTCACACAGTAACACTTTACTCTCACACACTAACACTCACACAGTAACACTTTACTCTCACACACTAAACACTGACACAGTAACCACTTTACTCTCACACAGTAACACTTTACTCTTACACAGTAACACTTTACTCTCACACAGTAACACTTTACTCTTACACAGTAACACTTTACTCTCACACAGTAACACTTTACTCTCACACAGTAACACTTTACTCTCACACAGTAACACTTTACTCTCACACAGTAACACTTTACTCTAACATAGTAAACACTCACACAGTAACACTTTACTCTCACATAGTAACACTTTACTCTCACAAAGTAACACTTTACTCTCACAAAGTAACACTTTACTCTAACATAGTAAACACTCACACAGTAACACTTTACTCTCACACAGTAACACTTTACTCTTACACAGTAACACTTTACTCTCACACAGTAACACTTTACTCTCACACAGCAACACTTTACTCTCACACACTAAACACTCACACAGTAACACTTTACTCTCACACACTAAACACTCACACAGTAACACTTTACTCTCACACACTAAACACTCACACAGTAACACTTTACTCTCACACAGTAACACTTTACTCTCACACACTAAACACTCACACAGTAACACTTTACTCTCACACAACTAAACACTCACACAGTAACACTTTACTCTCACACAGTAACACTTTACTCTCACACAGTAACACATTACGCTCACACAGTAACACTTTACTCTCACACACTAAACACTCACACAGTAACCACTTTACTCTCACACAGTAACACTTTACTCTTACACAGTAACACTTTACTCTTACACAGTAACACTTTACTCTCACACAGTAACACTTTACTCTCACACAGTAACACTTTACTCTCACAGAGTAACACTTTACTCTCACACAGTAACACTTTACTCTCACACAGTAACACTTTACTCTCACACAGTTACACTTTACTCTCACACAGTAACACTTTACTCTCACACGGTAACACTTTACTCTCACACAGTAACACTTTACTCTCACACAGTAACACTTTACTCTCACAAAGTAACACTTTACTCTAACATAGTAAACACTCACACAGTAACACTTTACTCTCACACAGTAACACTTTACTCTCACACAGTAACACTTTACTCTCACACACTATACACTCACACAGCAACACTTTACTCTCACACAGTAACACTTTACTCTCACACAGTAACACTTTACTCTGACACACTAAACACTCACACAGTAACACTTTACTCTCACACAGTAACACTTTACTCTCACACACTAAACACTCACACAGTAACACTTTACTCTCACACAGTAACACTTTACTCTCACACACTAAACACTCACACAGCAACACTTTACTCTCACACACTTTACTCTCACACAGTAACACTTTACTCTCACACAGTAACACTTTACTCTCACACAGTAACACTTTACTCTTACACAGTAACACTTTACTCTCACACAGTGACAGTTTACTCTCACACAGTAACACTTTACTCTCACACAGTAACACTTTACTCTCACACAGTAACACTTTACTCTCACACAGTAACACTTAACTCTCACACACTAAACACTCACACAGTAACACTTTACTCTCACACACTAAACACTGACACAGTAACCACTTCACTCTCACACAGTAACACTTTACTCTTACACAGTAACACTTTACTCTCACACAGTAACACTTTACTCTCACACAGTAACACTTTACTCTCACACAGTAACACTTTACTCTTACACAGTAACACTTTACTCTCACACAATAACACTTTACTCTCACACAGCAACACTTTACTCTCACACAGTAACACTTTACTCTCACACAGTAACACTTTACTCTCACACAGTAAACACTCACACAGTAACACTTTACTCTCACACAGTAACACTTTACTCTCACAAAGTAACACTTTACTCTCACAAAGTAACACTTTACTCTAACATAGTAAACACTCACACAGTAACACTTTACTCTCACACAGTAACACTTTACTCTTACACAGTAACACTTTACTCTCACACAGTAACACTTTACTCTCACACAGTAACACTTTACTCTCACACACTAAACACTCACACAGTAACACTTTACTCTCACACACTAAACACTCACACAGTAACACTTTACTCTCACACACTAAACACTCACAGAGTAACACTTTACTCTCACACAGTAACACTTTACTCTCACACAGTAACACTTTGCTCTCACACAGTAATACTTTACTCTCACACACTAAACACTCACACAGTAACACTTTACTCTCACACACTAAACACTCACACAGTAACACTTTACTCTCACACACTAAACACTCACAGAGAAACACTTTACTCTCACACAGTAACACTCTACTCTCACACAGTAACACTTTACTCTCACACACTAAACACTCACACAGTAACACTTTACTCTCACACACTAAACACTCACACAGTAACACTTTACTCTCACACAGTAACACTTTACTCTCACACAGTAACACTTTACTCTTGCACAGTAACACTTTACTCTCACACAGTAACAGTTTACTCTCACACAGTAACACTTTACTCTCACACAGTAACACTTTACTCTCACACAGTAACACTTTACTCTCACACACTAAACACTCACACAGTAACACTTTACTCTCACACACTAAACACTGACACAGTAACCACTTTACTCTCACACAGTAACACTTTACTCTTACACAGTAACACTTTACTCTCACACAGTAACACTTTACTCTTACACAGTAACACTTTACTCTCACACAGTAACACTTTACTCTCACACAGTAACACTTTACTCTCACACAGTAACACTTTACTCTCACACAGTAACACTTTACTCTAACATAGTAAACACTCACACAGTAACACTTTACTCTCACATAGTAACACTTTACTCTCACAAAGTAACACTTTACTCTCACAAAGTAACACTTTACTCTAACATAGTAAACACTCACACAGTAACACTTTACTCTCACACAGTAACACTTTACTCTTACACAGTAACACTTTACTCTCACACAGTAACACTTTACTCTCACACAGCAACACTTTACTCTCACACACTAAACACTCACACAGTAACACTTTACTCTCACACACTAAACACTCACACAGTAACACTTTACTCTCACACACTAAACACTCACACAGTAACACTTTACTCTCACACAGTAACACTTTACTCTCACACAGTAACACTTTACTCTCACAAAGTAACACTTTACTCTCACAAAGTAACACTTTACTCTCACAAAGTAACACTTTACTCTCACACAGTAACACTTTACTCTAGCATAGTAACACTTTACTCTCACAAAGTAACACTTTACTCTCACACAGTAACACTTTACTCTCACAAAGTAACACTTTACTCTAACATAGTAAACACTCACACAGTAACACTTTACTCTAACATAGTAACACTTTACTCTCACAAAGTAACACTTTACTCTCACACAGTAACACTTTACTCTCACACAGTAACACTTTACTCTCACACAGTAACACTTTACTCTCACACAGTAACACTGTACTCTCACATAGTAACACTTTACTCTCACAAAGTAACACTTTACTCTCACACAGTAACACTTTACTCTCACACAGTAACACTTTACTCTCACACAGTAACACTTTACTCTAACATAGTAAACACTCACACAGTAACACTTTACTCTCACACAGTAACACTTTACTCTCACAAAGTAACACTTTACTCTCACACAGTAACACTTTACTCTCACACAGTAACACTTTACTCTCACAAAGTAACACTTTACTCTAACATAGTAAACACTCACACAGAAACACTTTACTCTCACACAGTAACACTTTACTCTCACAAAGTAATACTTTACTCTCACACAGTAACACTTTACTCTCACACAGTAACACTTTACTCTCACATAGTAACACTTTACTCTCACAAAGTAACACTTTACTCTCACAAAGTAACACTTTACTCTCACAAAGTAACACTTTACTCTCACACAGTAACACTTTACTCTCACACAGTAGCACTTTACTCTAACATAGTAACACTTTACTCTCACAAAGTAACACTTTACTCTCACACAGTAACACTTTACTCTCACAAAGTAACACTTTACTCCCACAAAGCAACACTTTACTCTAACATAGTAAACACTCACACAGTAACACTTTACTCTCACAAAGTAACACTTTATTCTAACATAGTAAACACTCACACAGTAACACTTTACTCTCACAAAGTAACACTTTACTCTAACATAGAAACACTTTACTCTCACACAGTAACACTTTACTCTCACACAGTAACACTTTACTCTCACACAGTAGCACTTTGCTCTCACACAGTAACACTTTACTCTCACAAAGTAACACTTAACTCTCACAAAGTAACACTTTACTCTAACATAGTAAACACTCACACAGTAACACTTTACTCTCACACAGTAACACTTTACTCTCACAGTAACACTTTACTTTCACACAGTAACACTTTACTCTCACACAGTAACACTTTACTCTCACACAGTAACACTTTACTCTCACACACTAAACACTCACACAGTAACACTTTACTCTCACACACTAAACACTCACACAGTAACACTTTACTCTCACACAGTAACACTTTACTCTCACACAGTAACACTTTACTCTCACAAAGTAACACTTTACTCTAACATAGTAAACACTCACACAGAAACACTTTACTCTCACACAGTAACACTTTACTCTCACAAAGTAATACTTTACTCTCACACAGTAACACTTTACTCTCGCACAGTAACACTTTACTCTCACACAGTAACACTTTACTCTCACACAGTAACACTTTACTCTCACACAGTAACACTTTACTCTCACAAAGTAACACTTTACTCTCACATAGTAACACTTTACTCTCACAAAGTAACACTTTACTCTCACAAAGTAACACTTTTCTCTCACAAAGTAACACTTTACTCTCACACAGTAACACTTTACTCTCACACAGTAACACTTTACTCTAACATAGTAACACTTTACTCTCACAAAGTAACACTTTACTCTCACACAGTAACACTTTACTCTCACAAAGTAACACTTTACTCCCACAAAGTAACACTTTACTCTAACATAGTAAACACTCACACAGTAACACTTTACTCTCACAAAGTAACACTTTACTCTAACATAGTAAACACTCACACAGTAACACTTTACTCTCACAAAGTAACACTTTACTCTAACATAGTAACACTTTACTCTCACACAGTAACACTTTACTCTCACACAGTAACACTTTACTCTCACACAGTAGCACTTTGCTCTCACACAGTAACACTTTACTCTCACAAAGTAACACTTAACTCTCACAAAGTAACACTTTACTCTAACATAGTAAACACTCACACAGTAACACTTTACTCTCACACAGTAACACTTTACTCTCACAGTAACACTTTACTTTCACACAGTAACACTTTACTCTCACACACTAAACACTCACACAGTAACACTTTACTCTCACACACTAAACACTCACACAGTAACACTTTACTCTCACACACTAAACACTCACACAGTAACACTTTACTCTCACACAGTAACACTTTACTCTCACACACTAAACACTCACACAGTAACACTTTACTCTCACACACTAAACACTCACACAGTAACACTTTACTCTCACACACTGAACACTCACACAGTAACAATTTACTCTCACACAGTAACAATTTACTCTCACAAAGTAACACTTTACTCTAACATAGTAAACACTCACACAGAAACACTTTACTCTCACACAGTAACACTTTACTCTCACAAAGTAATACTTTACTCTCACACAGTAACACTTTACTTTCACACAGTAACACTTTACTCTCACACAGTAACACTTTACTCTCACACAGAAACACTTTACTCTCACACAGTAACACTTTACTCTCACACACTAAACACTCACACAGCAACACTTTACTCTCACACACTAAACACTCACACAGAAACACTTTACTCTCACACAGTATCACTTTACTCTCACACAGTAACACTTTACTCCCACACAGTAACACTTTACTCTCACACAGTAACACTTTACTCTCACACAGTAACACTTTACTCTCACACAGTAACACTTTACTCTCACACAGAAACACTTTACTCTAACATAGTAAACACTCACACAGTAACACTTTACTCTCACACCGTAACACTTTACTCTCACACAGTAACACTTTGCTCTCACTCAGTAACACTTTACTCTCACACAGTAACACTTTACTCTCACACAGTAACACTCTACACTCACACTATACAAAACGTTAGCCAACATCAAGTACTACAGTACAGTACAGCACAGTACAGTACAGTACAGCACAGTTCAGTTCAGTACAGTACAGTACAGTAGAGTACAGTTCAGTTCAGTACAGTACAGTTCAGTTCAGTACAGTTCAGTTCAATACAGTACAGTACAGTACAGTACAGTACAGTTCAGTTCAGTACAGTACAGTTCAGTTCAGTACAGTTCAGTACAGTACAGTTCAGCACAGTACAGTACAGTACAGTACAGTACAGTATTGTATATTATAGAGCTGTTGTCCATCAAGTATGGAACACTTACCCACCATAAACCGTCTTTTCTATGTACAAATTTGTTACAAAAACAGCTCGTGTCCCCTGACCGCTCTTGTATTGTCATACCCTGTCTATCATATTTAGTTATTCTCACTTTATAAATGCCAAATATTGACACTGTATAACTGTTAACTGTTCACACTATATTACTGCCAAGTGTTCACAATGTATAACTGTTAACTGTTCACACTTTATTAGTGGCGAGTTTTCACACTACACTATATAACTGTTAAGTGTTCACACTTTATAAGTGCCAAGATTTCACAATAAAGTATATAACTGCTAACTGTTTGCACTTTATAAGTGCCAAGTGTTCACACTATATAACTGTTAAGTGTTCACACTCACGTTAAAAGTTAGTTGGGATTGTCTTTAAGTGTTTGTCTCCAGTACAGCTGCCGCGGTGCTGTGGGTCACACCGCACTCTCTCTCTTAGACTTACGCTCCATGTTGGGGGTGGGCATCTCACTCTCATCTCCTCCCCGGTCCACGCCCTCACCCACCCGCGCCTCCCTACGTCTCTCTCTCTTGAGCGTGGAGTCCACTTGACCTGACTCCGAGGGTAAGGGAGACTTTGGTTCATGTACCTCACAATGATGGTGGTGAGGGTGTGTGGGTGGAGCCCCCGAGGAGGAGCTCTTGTGCACCTTCTTAGAGCCCCGTCTGAGGGTCCCTTGGAGGCTCTGTGTCGGGGATCCAACTGGGTGAGGCAGATGGGCGAGGCTGGCCTGGTACTGGGACAGGTTATACTGGGAGCCGTGGGGTGTGTGGCAGAAGGACCCAGTGGGCGCCTGGTAGAGGTGAGGGAAGGGGTTGTGGTGGGCGGTGTCGACGTAGGCCTCTGGGTGGTGGTGCTCCTGGTGGTCGTAGGTGGAGTGGCAGCCTCCTCCCTGCCGCCTCTTACGCTCCAGGGTAGAGTAAGACTGACCACTGCTTCCTCCCGGGTACTCCTGCGGTAGCGTCACCTCTCTTACCTGCGCATAACATGTACAATGTAAGACAGATACCATGAACACGGCAGAGCTACACCACTACATGTACCAAAAAGTTGACGGCACGAAAGCAACCTAACCTAACCTAACCTAACCTAACCTAACCTAACAAAACCTAACCAAAATTAACTAGACCAAATCTTATCTAACCAGATATTGATAAGTTAATATACTGATAAGTTAACTTTAATGTCACCTTTGTTGAATATTAGTTTTGTGATGTAGATTAAATGACACAGTTAAGGTCATTTTTTCTCACCAACAACACTTCCGCTACGATCCTGAGAACATGTAGAGTTTGACTCATATTAACAACCACTTAAAGGTGACGTAGAAAGTACAGAGACACTACTGTAAGTCGACACTATTTCTTAAGTGTTGTGACTCTCTGAACATCTTGAACTAACTTAGGGTAAAGACGAGCGGGGGTTAATGTTAGCTGAAACTTAATTTAGCTGACTGATGTTAGATGAGACTAAAGTTAGATGAGACTGATATTAGTCGAGACTGATAACTAAGACTTTGTGTTTACGGGAAATAGCCCACCCGGGCACACGTCATCGACCCACAACGGGGCCTGGGGGGGGGGGGGGGGGGGGGGGCGAAAAAAATAAAAATAGAAAGAAATTAAAAATAGAAAAGTAAAATAATTATATTAATTTAATCTACACCACTAAGATGGCGGAAAACCATCATTCTAAAGTAAGACATTGTATGAGAATGGAAACACAGAAGAAGGCAAAGAATTCCACAGTTTCGCTGTGTGAGGAAAGAAGGGAGTACCCCAGCGGGTTTTTCTAGAGTGACCGACATCCACAGAGAAATGGTGGGCACCGCGGGCAAGACGTGTGTTACGAGCCCACGGCCTTGCCGGCGGTACACAGGATGCCAAATCCACCGAACATTGCCCGTTAAAGTACCTGTAAAAGAGAGAGAGTGAAGCAACATTGCGGCGAAGAGAAAGGGAAGAAAGATTATCAACTAAAGGAGGAGAGTTGATGAGACGAAATGCCTTTGATTCCACCCTATCTAACAGTTGGACAGAAGAAGAGCCACCCCAGATATGAGAGCAGTACTCCAAGTTAGGAGGAATGAATCCCTTATATACTTGAAGCAACTGCTCAGGAGTGAAGTAGCTACGGCATCTGTACAGCATTCCCCAGCTCGGTCCAACGAATTACCCAAAAGTACCCAAATGTACCCAAAAGTATATTAAATCGGGGTAAAATCTTAACGAATATATGTTTTACATCAATAAAACCTGATTAATAATGTTTTCATTGAAATGTAGTCAAAATAATGAAATAATAAACAGCGAAAAACGCTAAATTCCAAAGAGTCACCTATCCAAAATGGAGATATAATTACCGATGTTTCTGTTACTTTGGGGTATTTAACATAGCCGTAGGATTTACTTTTCGTTAGGTTAGGTTAGGTTAGGTTAGCGAAGTGCATCACGATGGATCTGAGTTATCTCCCTTGTTCACCAACTCTTTGGAATTTAGCGTTCGCCTATATTGAAAGTTTTTCGCTGTTTATTATTTCAACTTACAAATTATTTTTACAAAATTACACTAAACATATTATTAAACATGTTTTGTGTATGTATAACAGATATTAGTTAAGATTTTACCCTTATTTGCTATACTTCTGGGTACATTTGGGTACTTTTGGGTACTTTTGGGTAATTCGTGGCTCCCTTCCCAGCTTTCGGGAGGCAGCTTTAGCTATGTTGAGGATGTGTGGCTTCCATGACATATGAGAGGAAATGCTGGGGCCTAGCATATCTATTTTAGAATTTGGCAGAATCAAAGCGTCCTTAAATGTGTTTGGTGTAGCTAAGATTAAAGTCCTTACTGACACTAATATCATATGACAGTATTGACTGAGAACATTATTAGCTGATACAGTGTCAGAGTAGAGATGAATTAGCTGAGTTTAAGATTAGTTAGAATTTACAGTGAGGACAATGATGTAAAGTGAGGACAATGATGTAAAGTGAGGACAATGACGTAAAGTGAGGACAATGATGTAAAGTGAGGACAATGACGTAAAGTGAGGACAATGATGTAAAGTGAGGACAATGATGTAAAGTGAGGACAATGATGTAAAGTGAGGACAATGACGTAAAGTGAGGACAATGATGTAAAGTGAGGACAATGATGTAAAGTGAGGACAATGATGTAAAGTGAGGACAATGACGTAAAGTGAGGACAATGACGTAAAGTGAGGACAATGACGTAAAGTGAGGACAATGATGTAAAGTGAGGACAATGACGTAAAGTGAGGACAATGACGTAAAGTGAGGACAATGACGTAAAGTGAGGACAATGATGTAAAGTGAGGACAATGATGTAAAGTGAGGACAATGATGTTAAGTGAGGACAATGATGTAAAGTGAGGACAATGATGTAAAGTGAGGACAATGATGTTAAGTGAGGACAATGATGTAAAGTAAGGACAATGATGTAAAGTGAGGACAATGATGTAAAGTGAGGACAATGATGTAAAGTGAGGACAATGATGTAAAGTGAGGACAATGATGTAAAGTGAGGACAATGATGTAAAGTGAGGACAATGATGTAAAGTGAGGACAATGATGTAAAGTGAGGACAATGATGTTAAGTGAGGACAATGATGTAAAGTGAGGACAATGATTTTAAGTGAGGACAATGATGTAAAGTGAGGACAATGATGTAAAGTGAGGACAATGATGTTAGGTGTAACCATGACATTAGCTGAGGAGGCTGATGTTAGGTGAGAATAATGATGTAAGGTGAGGACAATGAGATTAGCTGAGGACAATGACATTAGCTGAGGAAAATGATGTTAAGTGAGGACAATAATATTAGGTGAGGACAACGACGTTAGTTTAGGTGACCCTCGACATCTCCAAAGCATTTGACAGGGTATGGCACAAGTCTTTGCTTTCTAAACTTCCCTCTTTTGGTTTCTCTCCCCCACTTTGTTCTCTAATTTCTAGCTTCCTTGAGAACCGACCCATGGCAGTTGTTGTCGAGGGATCGATCTCTCGCTCTTTCTCTACCAATAGTGGTGTCCCACAGGGTTCTGTTCTTTCAATTACTCTCTTCCTTCTTTTTTACTAATAATTTACTTCACACTACAACTAAAGGTGTCTCCCGAAAGCTGGGAATGCTGTATAGATGCCGTAGCTACTTCACTCCTGAGCAGTTGCTTCAAGTATATAAGGGATTCATTCCTCCTAACTTGGAGTACTGCTCTCATATCTGGGGTGGCTCTTCTTCTGTCCAACTGTTAGATAGGGTGGCATCAAAGGAATTTCGTCTCATTAACTCTCCTCCTTTAGTTGATAATTTTTCTTCCCTTTCTCTTAGCCACAATGTTGCTTCACTCTCTTTCTTTTACAGGTACTTTAACGGGCAATGGTCGGTGGATTTGGAATCCTGTGTGCCGCCGGCAAGGCCGTGGGCTCGTAACACGCGTCTTGTCGCGGTGCCCACCGCTTCTGTGTGGATGTCGGTCACACTAGAATAACCCCTTATTGTACACCCTTCTTTCCTCACACAGCCAAACTGTGGAATGCTCTGCCTTCTTCTGTGTTTCCACACTCATACAATCTGTCTCACTTTAAAAAGCTGGTTTTCCGACATCTTCGTGGTGTAGATTAATATAACCTTTTTCTTTTCTATTATTTCTTTTTACTCTTATTTTTTCGCCCCCCTCCCAGGCCCCGATGTGGGATGACCTGTGCCCGGGTGGGCTATTTCCCGTAAAAACAAAGAAAAAGAAAAAGAATGAGAACAATGATACAATAATGTAAGGTGAGGACAATGATGTACTAACGTCTTTTGTTAGGTGTACAAGTGAGAGATACGACTAACAAGCCGGGGTGTTGCAAGCAGCTGCAACACACTCTTGAACATTCTCTTATGTCTGCCAACACACTTATGTCAAGTCGAGGGTGTTGTTGTTTGACGGCGCAACAGATCAGCATCACTCCCTCTTGTATCAGTAAATAAGAAGCTGTCTCCTGGCTTGAGTGGTGGGAGAAGGTGGACTCGCACGGTAGCTCACCTCGATAGCACGTTTCTTCATAAGCTGGGCTCCCTTTACAATTTACCAACCATAATACAACTGTATTTGTACAAGACACATTTTAACATCCATGAAGAAAACCAGAAAGAATTGACTGATAGACACTCAGGTTAGCTGCAAGATAGCTTACTGAGTTCCCTGCCTCGCTGTGTCTCCTGTGTGTGACCCATGTCTCGCTGTGTCTCCTGTGTGTGACCCATGTCTCGCTGTGTCTCCTGTATGTGACCCATGTCTCGCTGTGTCTCCTGTGTGTGACCCATGTCTCGCTGTGTCTCCTGTGTGTGACCCATGTCTCGCTGTGTCTCCTGTGTGTGACCCATGTCTCGCTGTGTCTCCTGTGTGTGACCCATGTCTCGCTGTGTCTCCTGTATGTGACCCGTGTCTCGCTGTGTCTCCTGTATGTGACCCGTGTCTCGCTGTGTCTCCTGTATGTGACCCGTGTCTCGCTGTGTCTCCTGTATGTGACCCATGTCTCGCTGTGTCTCCTGTGTGTGACCCATGTCTCGCTGTGTCTCCTGTATGTGACCCATGTCTCGCTGTGTCTCCTGTATGTGACCCATGTCTCGCTGTGTCTCCTGTGTGTGACCCATGTCTCGCTGTGTCTCCTGTATGTGACCCATGTCTCGCTGTGTCTCCTGCATGTGACCCATGTCTCGCTGTGTCTCCTGTGTGTGACCCATGTCTCGCTGTGTCTCCTGTATGTGACCCATGTCTCGCTGTGTCTCCTGTGTGTGACCCATGTCTCTCTGTGTCTCCTGTATGTGACCCATGTCTCGCTGTGTCTCCTGTATGTGACCCATGTCTCGCTGTGTCTCCTGTATGTGACCCATGTCTCGCTGTGTCTCCTGTATGTGACCCATGTCTCGCTGTGTCTCCTGTATGTGACCCATGTCTCGCTGTGTCTCCTGTGTGTGACCCATGTCTCGCTGTGTCTCCTGTGTGTGACCCATGTCTCGCTGTGTCTCCTGTGTGTGACCCATGTCTCGCTGTGTCTCCTGTATGTGACCCATGTCTCGCTGTGTCTCCTGTATGTGACCCATGTCTCGCTGTGTCTCCTGTATGTGACCCATGTCTCGCTGTGTCTCCTGTGTGTGACCCATGTCTCGCTGTGTCTCCTGTGTGTGACCCATGTCTCGCTGTGTCTCCTGTGTGTGACCCATGTCTCGCTGTGTCTCCTGTATGTGACCCATGTCTCGCTGTGTCTCCTGTGTGTGACCCATGTCTCGCTGTGTCTCCTGTGTGTGACCCATGTCTCGCTGTGTCTCCTGTATGTGACCCATGTCTCGCTGTGTCTCCTGTATGTGACCCATGTCTCGCTGTGTCTCCTGTATGTGACCAATGTCTCGCTGTGTCTCCTGTATGTGACCCATGTCTCGCTGTGTCTCCTGTATGTGACCCATGTCTCGCTGTGTCTCCTGTGTGTGACCCATGTCTCGCTGTGTCTCCTGTGTGTGACCCATGTCTCGCTGTGTCTCCTGCATGTGACCCATGTCTCGCTGTGTCTCCTGTATGTGACCCATGTCTCGCTGTGTCTCCTGTATGTGACCCATGTCTCGCTGTGTCTCCTGTATGTGACCCGTGTCTCGCTGTGTCTCCTGTATGTGACCCATGTCTCGCTGTGTCTCCTGTATGTGACCCATGTCTCGCTGTGTCTCCTGTATGTGACCCATGTCTCGCTGTGTCTCCTGTATGTGACCCATGTCTCGCTGTGTCTCCTGTATGTGACCCATGTCTCGCTGTGTCTCCTGTATGTGACCCATGTCTCGCTGTGTCTCCTGTATGTGACCCATGTCTCGCTGTGTCTCCTGTATGTGACCCATGTCTCGCTGTGTCTCCTGTGTGTGACCCATGTCTCGCTGTGTCTTCTGTGTGTGACCCATGTCTCGCTGTGTCTCCTGTGTGTGACCCATGTCTCGCTGTGTCTCCTGTGTGTGACCCATGTCTCGCTGTGTCTCCTGTATGTGACCCATGTCTCGCTGTGTCTCCTGTATGTGACCCATGTCTCGCTGTGTCTCCTGTATGTGACCCATGTCTCACTGTGTCTCCTGTATGTGACCCATGTCTCGCTGTGTCTCCTGTGTGTGACCCATGTCTCGCTGTGTCTCCTGTGTGTGACCCATGTCTCACTGTGTCTCCTGTATGTGACCCATGTCTCGCTGTGTCTCCTGTGTGTGACCCATGTCTCGCTGTGTCTCCTGTATGTGACCCATGTCTCGCTGTGTCTCCTGTGTGTGACCCATATCTCACTGTGTCTCCTGTATGTGACCCATGTCTCGCTGTGTCTCCTGTGTGTGACCCATGTCTCGCTGTGTCTCCTGTATGTGTCTCGCTGTGTCTCCTTTATGTGACCCGTGTCTCGCTGTGTCTCCTGTATGTGACCCATGTCTCACTGTGTCTCCTGTATGTGACCCATGTCTCGCTGTGTCTCCTGTATGTGACCATGTCTCGCTGTGTCTCCTGTATGTGACCCATGTCTCGCTGTGTCTCCTGTATGTGACCCATGTCTCGCTGTGTCTCCTGTGTGTGACCCATGTCTCGCTGTGTCTCCTGTGTGTGACCCATGTCTCGCTGTGTCTCCTGCATGTGACCCATGTCTCGCTGTGTCTCCTGTATGTGACCCATGTCTCGCTGTGTCTCCTGTATGTGACCCATGTCTCGCTGTGTCTCCTGTATGTGACCCGTGTCTCGCTGTGTCTCCTGTATGTGACCCATGTCTCGCTGTGTCTCCTGTATGTGACCCATGTCTCGCTGTGTCTCCTGTATGTGACCCATGTCTCGCTGTGTCTCCTGTATGTGACCCATGTCTCGCTGTGTCTCCTGTATGTGACCCATGTCTCGCTGTGTCTCCTGTATGTGACCCATGTCTCGCTGTGTCTCCTGTATGTGACCCATGTCTCGCTGTGTCTCCTGTATGTGACCCATGTCTCGCTGTGTCTCCTGTGTGTGACCCATGTCTCGCTGTGTCTTCTGTGTGTGACCCATGTCTCGCTGTGTCTCCTGTGTGTGACCCATGTCTCGCTGTGTCTCCTGTGTGTGACCCATGTCTCGCTGTGTCTCCTGTATGTGACCCATGTCTCGCTGTGTCTCCTGTATGTGACCCATGTCTCGCTGTGTCTCCTGTATGTGACCCATGTCTCACTGTGTCTCCTGTATGTGACCCATGTCTCGCTGTGTCTCCTGTGTGTGACCCATGTCTCGCTGTGTCTCCTGTGTGTGACCCATGTCTCACTGTGTCTCCTGTATGTGACCCATGTCTCGCTGTGTCTCCTGTGTGTGACCCATGTCTCGCTGTGTCTCCTGTATGTGACCCATGTCTCGCTGTGTCTCCTGTGTGTGACCCATATCTCACTGTGTCTCCTGTATGTGACCCATGTCTCGCTGTGTCTCCTGTGTGTGACCCATGTCTCGCTGTGTCTCCTGTATGTGTCTCGCTGTGTCTCCTTTATGTGACCCGTGTCTCGCTGTGTCTCCTGTATGTGACCCATGTCTCACTGTGTCTCCTGTATGTGACCCATGTCTCGCTGTGTCTCCTGTGTGTGACCCATGTCTCGCTGTGTCTCCTGTGTGTGACCCATGTCTCGCTGTGTCTCCTGTATGTGACCCATGTCTCGCTGTGTCTCCTGTATGTGACCCATGTCTCGCTGTGTCTCCTGTATGTGACCCATGTCTCGCTGTGTCTCCTGTATGTGACCCATGTCTCACTGTGTCTCCTGTATGTGACCCGTGTCTCGCTGTGTCTCCTGTATGTGACCCATGTCTCGCTGTGTCTCCTGTGTGTGACCCATGTCTCGCTGTGTCTCCTGTATGTGACCCATGTCTCGCTGTGTCTCCTGTGTGTGACCCATGTCTCGCTGTGTCTCCTGTGTGTGACCCATGTCTCGCTGTGTCTCCTGTGTGTGACCCATGTCTCGCTGTGTCTCCTGTGTGTGACCCATGTCTCGCTGTGTCTCCTGTGTGTGACCCATGTCTCGCTGTGTCTCCTGTATGTGACCCATGTCTCGCTGTGTCTCCTGTATGTGACCCATGTCTCGCTGTGTCTCCTGTATGTGACCCATGTCTCGCTGTGTCTCCTGTATGTGACCCATGTCTCGCTGTGTCTCCTGTATGTGACCCGTGTCTCGCTGTGTCTCCTGTATGTGACCCATGTCTCGCTGTGTCTCCTGTATGTGACCCGTGTCTCGCTGTGTCTCCTGTATGTGACCCATGTCTCGCTGTGTCTCCTGCATGTGACCCATGTCTCGCTGTGTCTCCTGTGTGTGACCCATGTCTCGCTGTGTCTCCTGTATGTGACCCATGTCTCGCTGTGTCTCCTGTATGTGACCCATGTCTCGCTGTGTCTCCTGTATGTGACCCATGTCTCGCTGTGTCTCCTGTATGTGACCCATGTCTCGCTGTGTCTCCTGTATGTGACCCATGTCTCGCTGTGTCTCCTGTATGTGACCCATGTCTCGCTGTGTCTCCTGTATGTGACCCATGTCTCGCTGTGTCTCCTGTATGTGACCCATGTCTCGCTGTGTCTCCTGTATGTGACCCATGTCTCGCTGTGTCTCCTGTATGTGACCCGTGTCTCGCTGTGTCCCCTGTATGTGACCCGTGTCTCGCTGTGTCCCCTGTATGTGACCCATGTCTCCTGTGTGTGACCCATGTCTCGCTGTGTCTCCTGTATGTGACCCGTGTCTCGCTGTGTCTCCTGTATGTGACCCATGTCTCGCTGTGTCTCCTGTATGTGACCCATGTCTCGCTGTGTCTCCTGTATGTGACCCGTGTCTCGCTGTGTCTCCTGTATGTGACCCATGTCTCCTGTGTGTGACCCATGTCTCGCTGTGTCTCCTGTGTGTGACCCATGTCTCGCTGTGTCTCCTGTGTGTGACCCATGTCTCGCTGTGTCTCCTGTGTGTGACCCATGTCTCGCTGTGTCTCCTGTGTGTGACCCATGTCTCGCTGTGTCTCCTGTGTGTGACCCATGTCTCGCTGTGGCTCCTGTATGTGACCCATGTCTCGCTGTGTCTCCTGTATGTGACCCATGTCTCGCTGTGTCTCCTGTGTGTGACCCATGTCTCGCTGTGTCTCCTGTATGTGACCCATGTCTCGCTGTGTCTCCTGTATGTGACCCATGTCTCGCTGTGTCTCCTGTGTGTGACCCATGTCTCGCTGTGTCTCCTGTATGTGACCCATGTCTCGCTGTGTCTCCTGTATGTGACCCATGTCTCGCTGTGTCTCCTGTATGTGACCCATGTCTCGCTGTGTCTCCTGTATGTGACCCGTGTCTCGCTGTGTCTCCTGTATGTGACCCATGTCTCGCTGTGTCTCCTGTGTGTGACCCATGTCTCGCTGTGTCTCCTGTGTGTGACCCATGTCTCGCTGTGTCTCCTGTGTGTGACCCATGTCTCGCTGTGTCTCCTGTATGTGACCCATGTCTCGCTGTGTCTCCTGTATGTGACCCATGTCTCGCTGTGTCTCCTGTATGTGACCCATGTCTCGCTGCAGCTGAAGACATGGGTGCGCAGTCTGCCAAAGGTCTGAGACACTCTCATCTCTTCATCGATGTCCGCGGTGGTGGGCAGGTGGGAGCCAAGGTACTGGAGGTGGGTCGTGGTGGTGGGCAGGTGGGAGCCAAGGTACTGGAGGTGGGTCGTGGTGGTGGGCAGGTGGGAGCCAAGGTACTGGAGGTGGGTCGTGGTGGTGGGCAGGTGGGAGCCAAGGTACTGGAGGTGGGTCGTGGTGGTGGGCAGGTGGGAGCTAAGGTACTGGAGGTGGGTCGTGGTGGTGGGCAGGTGGGAGCCAAGGTATTGGAGGTGGGTCGTGGTGGTGGGCAGGTGGGAGCCAAGGTATTGGAGGTGGGTCGTGGTGGTGGGCAGGTGGGAGCCAAGGTACTGGAGGTGGGTCGTGGTGGTGGGCAGGTGGGAGCCAAGGTACTGGAGGTGGGTCGTGGTGGTGGGCAGGTGGGAGCTAAGGTACTGGAGGTGGGTCGTGGTGGTGGGCAGGTGGGAGCTAAGGTACTGGAGGTGGGTCGTGGTGGTGGGCAGGTGGGAGCCAAGGTATTGGAGGTGGGTCGTGGTGGTGGGCAGGTGGGAGCCAAGGTATTGGAGGTGGGTCGTGGTGGTGGGCAGGTGGGAGCCAAGGTACTGGAGGTGGGTCGTGGTGGTGGGCAGGTGGGAGACAAGGTACTGGAGGTGGGTCGTGATGGTGGGCAGGTGGGAGCCAAGGTACTGGAGGTGGGTCGTGGTGGTGGGCAGGTGGGAGCCAAGGTACTGGAGGTGGGTCACGGTGGTGGGCAGGTGGAAGCCATTGTACTGGAGGTGGATCGTGGTGGTGGGCAGGTGGGAGCCAAGGTACTGGAGGTGGGTCGCGGTGGTGGGCAGGTGGAAGCCATTGTACTGGAGGTGGGTCGTGGTGGTGGGCAGGTGGGAGCCAAGGTGCTAGAGGTGGGTCGTGGTGGTGGGCAGGTGGAAGCCATTGTACTGGAGGTGGGTCAAGGTGGTGGGCAGGTGGGAGCCAAGGTGCTCGAGGTGGGTCACGGTGGTGGGCAGGTGGGACCCAAGGTGCTGGAGGTGGGTCGTGGTGGTGGGCAGGTGGGAACCAAGGTACTGGAGGTGGGTCGTGGTGGTGGGCAGGTGGGAGCCAAGGTACTGGAGGTGGGTCGTGGTGGTGGGCAGGTGGGAGCCAAGGTACTGGAGGTGGGTCGTGGTGGTGGGCAGGTGGGAGCCAAGGTACTGGAGGTGGGTCGTGGTGGTGGGCAGGTGGGAGCCAAGGTACTGGAGGTGGGTCACGGTGGTGGGCAGGTGGAAGCCATTGTACTGGAGGTGGGTCGTGGTGGTGGGCAGGTGGGAGCCAAGGTACTGGAGGTGGGTCGCGGTGGTGGGCAGGTGGAAGCCATTGTACTGGAGGTGGGTCGTGGTGGTGGGCAGGTGGGAGCCAAGGTGCTAGAGGTGGGTCGTGGTGGTGGGCAGGTGGAAGCCATTGTACTGGAGGTGGGTCAAGGTGGTGGGCAGGTGGGAGCCAAGGTGCTCGAGGTGGGTCACGGTGGTGGGCAGGTGGGACCCAAGGTGCTGGAGGTGGGTCGTGGTGGTGGGCAGGTGGGAGCCAAGGTACTGGAGGTGGGTCGTGGTGGTGGGCAGGTGGGAGCCAAGGTACTGGAGGTGGGTCGTGGTGGTGGGCAGGTGGGAGCCAAGGTACTGGAGGTGGGTCGTGGTGGTGGGCAGGTGGGAGCCAAGGTACTGGAGGTGGGTCACGGTGGTGGGCAGGTGGAAGCCATTGTACTGGAGGTGGGTCGTGGTGGTGGGCAGGTGGGAGCCAAGGTACTGGAGGTGGGTCGCGGTGGTGGGCAGGTGGAAGCCATTGTACTGGAGGTGGGTCGTGGTGGTGGGCAGGTGGGAGCCAAGGTGCTAGAGGTGGGTCGTGGTGGTGGGCAGGTGGAAGCCATTGTACTGGAGGTGGGTCAAGGTGGTGGGCAGGTGGGAGCCAAGGTGCTGGAGGTGGGTCGTGGTGGTGGGCAGGTGGGAGCCAAGGTACTGGAGGTGGGTCACGGTGGTGGGCAGGTGGGAGCCAAGGTGCTGGAGGTGGGTCGTGGTGGAGGGCAGGTGGGAGCCAAGGTACTGGAGGTGGGTAACAGTAGAGGGGGTGGTCCCATCAACTCGGGCGTCTGTTGTAGGTGAGGCTGAAGGCCGTGCGGGCTGGAACAGAATCTGTGTGTTGTGTCGTTCACATCAAGGCTGAAGTGTGAAGAGTCTGTGTAGGTGTTCAGGATCTCCTGTAGGTCGCGTTCAGTGTGAGCGACGAGGGTGAGGTCGTCTGCATACTGAAGTTCAGTAATGGAAGCTGTCGACACCTTTGTTCCTGTTTGGAGTCGTCTTATGTTGAAAAGTCCCTTCATCTGGTAATAGATGTCCACCCCGTTGGCTAAATTGGCGCTGGCACGAGTAAGGAAGGCAGACTAGAAAATGGAAAAGAGAGTTGGAGCCAGTACACACCCTTGTTTATCCCCTGTTTGGATGGGGAAGAACTCAGACTGGGTGCCATTGTGCAGGACAATGCTGTTCATGCTATCGTGAAGTTGCCTCACAATGACGATGAAATTTGGTAAGCAACCTAAACGACTGCACTTTTCTTGTATGTGGCGGGCAGCAAAGATCATTTCAGTGGTCCAAGAGATCATCTCAAAGCCACACTGAGACTCCGGGAGAAGTTTTCCGCCTCAGGAAGAAGACTGTTAAAGAGGACCCGGGCGAGAATCTTGCCAGCTATGGACAGCAGCATAATCCCGCTGTAGTTGTTGCTGGATAACACGAAAATGAAAAACATTTGAGATAGGAGACTGAAACAAATTTTATCTTAGAGGAAAATTACCTTACTTTAGTGAATAATGTGTTATGTTTAGGAAACTTCTTACTTCGGGGATAGTATTGTTATTATGTGCGGGAGAAAGTGTTACCTGCGGCTGCTGGGAGTCATGGAAGTAAGGCACGTGTGATACAGCAGCAGCCTGGGGGCCGTGGAGGGCCTCAGAACACACCAGTTGTGTGTACTCCGCCCCGCCCACCTGTCAAGCAGAGAACACCTGTTTAGTTGACGCCCCTGGCACACTGTGCAGTGATTGGTTGGCAGACTGTGCGGTGATTGGTTGGCAGACTGTGCGGTGATTGGTTGGCAGACTGTGTAGTGATTGGTTGGCAGACTGTGTAGTGATTGGTTGGCAGACTGTGTAGTGATTGGTTGGCAGACTGTGTAGTGATTGGTTGGCAGACTGTGTAGTGATTGGTTGGCAGACTGTGTGGTGATTGGTTGGCATATTGTCCATTACAGTAGTGGGTGTCTGCCATACACTACAGTGTGGGGAACCTACTATGGCAGTGGATGACCTACCATTTCAGGGGCTGACTTACCATTTCAGGGGCTGACCTACCATTTCAGGGGCTGACCTACCATGCTACAGGCTGACCTACCAATTTCAGGGGCTGAGCTGCCATTTCAGGGGCTGACCTACCGTGGCAGAGGTTGCGGCAGGGGCGGCACAGGAGGAGGCAGGGTAGGTCGGGCCTCCATTATGCAGGAAGAAGGAGGAAGATGCCGATATTGTGGCTATCTCAGCACAGTGTTCCTCCTGACACTCTGTGGGGTCTGTGGGGTGAGAAACACTACACTGTGGGGTGAGAAACACTACACTGTGGGGTGAGAAACACTACACTGTGGGGTGAGAAACACTACACAGTGGGGTGAGAAACACTACAATGTGGGGTGAGAAACACTACACAGTGGGGTGAGAAACACTACACAGTGGGGTGAGAAACACTACACTGTGAGGTGAGAAACACTACACTGTGAGATGAGAAACCCTACACTGTGGGGTGAGAAACACTACACTGTGGGGGTGAGAAACACTACACTGTGGGGGTGAGAAACACTACACTGTGGGGTGAGAAACACTACACTGTGGGGTGAGAAACACTACACAGTGGGGTGAGAAACACTACACTGTGGGGTGAGAAACACTACACTGTGGGGTGAGAAACACTACACAGTGGGGTGAGAAACACTACACTGTGGGGTGAGAAACACTACACTGTGGGGTGAGAAACACTACACTGTGAGATGAGAAACACTGCACTGTGGGGTGAGAAACACTACACTGTGGGGTGAGAAACACTACACTGTGGGGGTGAGAAACACTACACTGTGGGGGTGAGAAACACTACACAGTGGGGTGAGAAACACTACACTGTGAGGTGAGAAACACTACACTGTGAGGTGAGAAACACTACACTGTGAGATGAGAAACACTACACTGTGAGGTGAGAAACACTACAATGTGAGGTGAGAAACACTACACTGTGAGGTGAGAAACACTACAATGTGAGGTGAGAAACACTACACTGTGAGGTGAGAAACACTACACTGTGAGATGAGAAACACTACACTGTGAGATGAGAAACACTACACTGTGAGGTGAGAAACACTACAATGTGAGGTGAGAAACACTACACTATATATCTCACACCTGAACTCACCTCGTCATAATATAATTGGGATAATTGAATAGCTCTTTTGGCTATTCAGCTCACTTGTGGTCAGTAAAGAGCTCAACTGGGGTCGGTAATTAGCTCACCGGGGTCAGTAATTTGTTCATCTGATGTTAGTAATTCGCTCACCCGGGGTCAACTAATTAGCTCACCTGGAGTCAGTAACTAGCTCACCTGGGGTCAGTAACTAGCTCACCTGGGGTATGAGAGATGAGGTCAGGGTTACGGTCGTCAGGTGGGGAGGCCTCTGACGGGAGGCCAGTGGAGGCGCCGTCCTTACTGTGGGTAGACAGCCTCCTCCCTCCTGCCCCGCCGCCGCCAGATCTCCTCAACAGCCGTAACCACAGCAGCGCCGCCGCGACCGCCACCAAGCACACTGCCGCCAAGCCGCCACTCACAGCTATCATCAATGGCGCCCCAGAGCCTCTGTCCCTATCCCTCGTGGGCTCTGTGTGTAAATCAGAACGTTGTGTACATATGGGGCTGGGTACACACACAAACACACACACACGTACACATGCACACACACACACACACACACACAGACGCACCAGGTGGGAACAATGCTTCCTAAAATGACAGTGTGTGTGGTGACTGATAGTGAGGGTAGTGTGTGATGACTGATAGTGAGGGTAGTGTGTGATGACTGATGGTGAGGGTAGTGTGTGATGACTGATAGTGAGGGTAGTGTGTGATGACTGATGGTGAGGGTAGTGTGTGATGACTGATAGTGAGGGTAGTGTGTGATGACTGATAGTGAGGGTAGTGTGTGATGACTGATAGTGAGGGTAGTGTGTGGTGACTGATGGTGAGGGTAGTGTGTGATGGCTGATAGTGAGGGAAGTGTGTGATGACTGATAGTGAGGGTAGTGTGTGGTGACTGATAGTGAGGGTAGTGTGTGATGACTGATAGTGAGGGTAGTGTGTGATGACTGATGGTGAGGGTGGTGTGTCGTGACTGATAGTGAGGGTAGTGTGTGATGACTGACAGTGAGGGTAAGTGACTGACAGTGAGGGTAAGTGACTGACAGTGAGGGTAAGTGACTGACAGTGAGGGTAAGTGTCTGACAGTGAGGGTAAGTGACCTACAGTGAGGGTAAGTGACTGACAGTGAGGGTAAGTGACTGACAGTGAGGGTAAGTGACTGACAGTGAGGGTAAGTGACTGACAGTGAGGGTAAGTGTCTGACAGTGAGGGTAAGTGACCTACAGTGAGGGTAAGTGACTGACAGTGAGGGAGAGTGACTGATAGTGAGGGTAAGTGACTGACAGTGAGGGTAAGTGACTGACAGTGAGGGTAAGTGACTGACAGTGAGGGTAAGTGACCTACAGTGAGGGTAAGTGTCTGATAGTGAGGGTAAGTGACTGACAGTGAGGGTAAGTGACTGATAGTGAGGGTAAGCGACTGACAGTGAGCGTAAGTGACTGACAGTGAGGGTAAGTGACTGACAGTGAGGGTAAGTGACTGACAGTGAGGGTAAGTGACTGACAGTGAGGGTAAGTGACCTACAGTGAGGGTAAGTGACTGACAGTGAGGGTAAGTGACTGACAGTGAGGGTAAGTGACCTACAGTGAGGGTAAGTGACTGGCAGTGAGGGTAAGTGACCTACAGTGAGGGTAAGTGACTGACAGTGAGGGTAAGTGACCTACAGTGAGGGCAAGTGACTGACAGTGAGGGTAAGTGACTGACAGTGAGGGTAAGTGACTGACAGTGAGGGTAAGTGACTGACAGTGAGGGTAAGTGACCTACAGTGAGGGTAAGTGACCTACAGTGAGGGTAAGTGACTGACAGTGAGGGTAAGTGAGTGACAGTGAGGGTAAGTGACTGGCAGTGAGGGTAAGTGACCTACAGTGAGGGTAAGTGACTGACAGTGAGGGTAAGTGACTGACAGTGAGGGTAAGTGACTGACAGTGAGGGTAAGTGACTGATAGTGAGGGTAAGTGACTGATAGTGAGGGTAAGTGTCTGACAGTGAGGGTAAGTGACTGACAGTGAGGGTAAGTGTCTGACAGTGAGGGTAAGTGACCTACAGTGAGGGTAAGTGACTGACAGTGAGGGTAAGTGACTGATAGTGAGGGTAAGTGACTGACAGTGAGGGTAAGTGACTGATAGTGAGGGTAAGTGTCTGACAGTGAGGGTAAGTGACTGACAGTGAGGGTAAGTGTCTGACAGTGAGGGTAAGTGACCTACAGTGAGGGTAAGTGACTGACAGTGAGGGAGAGTGACTGATAGTGAGGGTAAGTGACTGACAGTGAGGGAAAGTGACTGACAGTGAGGGTAAGTGACTGACAGTGAGGGTAAGTGACCTACAGTGAGGGTAAGTGTCTGACAGTGAGGGTAAGTGATTGACAGTGAGGGTAAGTGACTGACAGTGAGGGTAAGTGACTGACAGTGAGGGTAAGTGACTGACAGCGAGGGTAAGTGACTGACAGTGAGGGAGAGTGACCTACAGTGAGGGTAAGTGTCTGACAGTGAGGGTAAGTGTCTGACAGTGAGGGTAAGTGACTGATAGTGAGGGTAAGTGACTGACAGTGAGGGTAAGTGACTGACAGTGAGGGTAAGTGACTGACAGTGAGTGTGAGGGTAAGTGACTGACAGTGAGGGTAAGTGACTGACAGTGAGGGTAAGTGACCTACAGTGAGGGTAAGTGTCTGACAGTGAGGGTAAGTGACTGATAGTGAGGGTAAGTGACTGACAGTGAGGGTAAGTGACTGACAGTGAGTGTGAGGGTAAGTGACTGACAGTGAGGGGAAGTGACTGACAGTGAGGGTAAGTGACCTACAGTGAGGGTAAGTGACCTACAGTGAGGGTAAGTGACTGACAGTGAGGGTAAGTGACTGATAGTGAGGGTAAGTGACTGACAGTGAGGGTAAGTGACTGACAGTGAGGGTAAGTGACTGACAGTGAGTGTGAGGGTAAGTGACTGACAGTGAGGGTAAGTGACTGACAGTGAGGGTAAGTGACCTACAGTGAGGGTAAGTGTCTGACAGTGAGGGTAAGTGACTGATAGTGAGGGTAAGTGACTGACAGTGAGGGTAAGTGACTGACAGTGAGGGTAAGTGACTGACAGTGAGGGTAAGTGACCTACAGTGAGGGTAAGTGACCTACAGTGAGGGTAAGTGACCTACAGTGAGGGTAAGTGACTGATAGTGAGGGTAAGTGACGGACAGTGAGGGTAAGTGACCTACAGTGAGGGTAAGTGTCTGACAGTGAGGGTAAGTGAGTGACAGTGAGGGTAAGTGAGTGACAGTGAGCGTAAGTGACTGACAGTGAGGGTAAGTGACTGACAGTGAGGGTAAGTGTCTGACAGTGAGGGTAAGTGAGTGACAGTGAGGGTAAGTCTCTGACAGTGAGGGTAATTGACTGACAGTGAGGGTAAGTGACTGGCAGTGAGGGTAAGTGAGTGACAGTGAGGGTAAGTGAGTGACAGTGAGGGTAAGTGACTGACAGTGAGGGTAAGTGACTGATAGTGAGGGTAAGTGACTGACAGTGAGGGTAAGTGACTACAGTGAGGGTAAGTGAGTGACAGTGAGGGTAAGTGACTGACAGTGAGGGTAAGTGACCTACAGTGAGGGTAAGTGACCTACAGTGAGGGTAAGTGACTGACAGTGAGGGTGACTGATAGTGAGGGTAAGTGACTGACAGTGAGGGTAAGTGACTGACAGTGAGGGTAAGTGACTGACAGTGAGTGTGAGGGCAAGTGACTGACAGTGAGGGTAAGTGACTGACAGTGAGGGTAAGTGACTGACAGTGAGGGTAAGTGTCTGACAGTGAGGGTAAGTGACTGACAGTGAGGGTAAGTGTCTGACAGTGAGGGTAAGTGACTGACAGTGAGGGTAAGTGACTGACAGTGAGGGTAAGTGACTGACAGTGAGGGTAAGTGACTGACAGTGAGTGTGAGGGTAAGTGAGTGACAGTGAGGGTAAGTGTCTGACAGTGAGGGTAAGTGACTGACAGTGAGGGTAAGTGACTGACAGTGAGGGTAAGTGACTGACAGTGAGGGTAAGTGTCTGACAGTGAGGGTAAGTGAGTGACAGTGAGGGTAAGTGTCTGACAGTGAGGGTAAGTGACTGACAGTGAGGGTAAGTGACTGACAGTGAGGGTAAGTGTCTGATAGTGAGGGTAAGTGACTGATAGTGAGGGTAAGTGACTGACAGTGAGGGTAAGTGAGTGACAGTGAGGGTAAGTGTCTGACAGTGAGGGTAAGTGACTGACAGTGAGGGTAAGTGAGTGACAGTGAGGGTAAGTGAGTGACAGTGAGGGTAAGTGTCTGATAGTGAGGGTAAGTGACTGACAGTGAGGGTAAGTGACCTACAGTGAGGGTAAGTGACTGACAGTGAGGGTAAGTGTCTGATAGTGAGGGTAAGTGACTGACAGTGAGGGTAAGTGTCTGATAGTGAGGGTAAGTGACTGACAGTGAGGGTAAGTGACCTACAGTGAGGGTAAGTGACTGACAGTGAGGGTAAGTGTCTGATAGTGAGGGTAAGTGACTGATAGTGAGGGTAAGTGACTGACAGTGAGGGTAAGTGTCTGACAGTGAGGGTAAGTGACTGATAGTGAGGGTAAGTGACTGACAGTGAGGGTAAGTGTCTGATAGTGAGGGTAAGTGACTGATAGTGAGGGTAAGTGACTGACAGTGAGGGTAAGTGTCTGATAGTGAGGGTAAGTGACTGACAGTGAGGGTAAGTGACCTACAGTGAGGGTAAGTGACTGACAGTGAGGGTAAGTGACCTACAGTGAGGGTAAGTGACTGATAGTGAGGGTAAGTGAGTGACAGTGAGGGTAAGTGACCTACAGTGAGGGTAAGTGACTGACAGTGAGGGTAAGTGACTGACAGTGAGGGTAAGTGAGTGACAGTGAGGGTAAGTGACTGACAGTGAGGGTAAGTGACTGACAGTGAGGGTAAGTGAGTGACAGTGAGGGTAAGTGACTGACAGTGAGTGTGAGGGTAAGTGACTGACAGTGAGGGTAAGTGACCTACAGTGAGGGTAAGTGTCTGACAGTGAGGGTAAGTGACTGACAGTGAGGGTAAGTGACTGACAGTGAGGGTAAGTGACCTACAGTGAGGGTAAGTGACCTACAGTGAGGGTAAGTGTCTGACAGTGAGGGTAAGTGACCTACAGTGAGGGTAAGTGACTGACAGTGAGGGTAAGTGACTGACAGTGAGGGCAAGTGACCTACAGTGAGGGTAAGTGAGTGACAGTGAGGGTAAGTGACTGACAGTGAGGGTAAGTGACCTACAGTGAGGGTAAGTGTCTGACAGTGAGGGTAAGTGACTGACAGTGAGGGTAAGTGACTGACAGTGAGGGTAAGTGACCTACAGTGAGGGTAAGTGTCTGACAGTGAGGGTAAGTGACTGACAGTGAGGGTAAGTGACTGACAGTGAGGGTAAGTGACCTACAGTGAGGGTAAGTGACCTACAGTGAGGGTAAGTGTCTGACAGTGAGGGTAAGTGACCTACAGTGAGGGTAAGTGACTGACAGTGAGGGTAAGTGACTGACAGTGAGGGCAAGTGACCTACAGTGAGGGTAAGTGAGTGACAGTGAGGGTAAGTGACTGAGAGTGAGTGTGAGGGTAAGTGACTGACAGTGAGGGTAAGTGACTGACAGTGAGGGTAAGTGACTGACAGTGAGGGTAAGTGACTGACAGTGAGTGTGAGGGTAAGTGACTGACAGTGAGGGTAAGTGACCTACAGTGAGGGTAAGTGTCTGACAGTGAGGGTAAGTGACTGACAGTGAGGGTAAGTGACTGACAGTGAGGGTAAGTGACCTACAGTGAGGGTAAGTGACTGACAGTGAGGGTAAGTGTCTGACAGTGAGGGTAAGTGACTGATAGTGAGGGTAAGTGACCTACAGTGAGGGTAAGTGACTGATAGTGAGGGTAAGTGACTGACAGTGAGGGTAAGTGACTGACAGTGAGGGTAAGTGACCTACAGTGAGGGTAAGTGACCTACAGTGAGGGTAAGTGACTGATAGTGAGGGTAAGTGACTGACAGTGAGGGTAAGTGACTGATAGTGAGGGTAAGTGACCTACAGTGAGGGTAAGTGACCTACAGTGAGGGTAAGTGTCTGACAGTGAGGGTAAGTGACTGACAGTGAGGGTAAGTGACTGACAGTGAGGGTAAGTGACCTACAGTGAGGGTAAGTGACTTACAGTGAGGGTAAGTGTCTGACAGTGAGGGTAAGTGACTGACAGTGAGGGTAAGTGACTGACAGTGAGGGTAAGTCACTGATAGTGAGGGTAAGTGACTGACAGTGAGGGTAAGTGTCTGACAGTGAGGGTAAGTGAGTGACAGTGAGGGTAAGTGTCTGACAGTGAGGGTAAGTGACTGACAGTGAGGGTAAGTGACTGACAGTGAGCGTAAGTGACTGACAGTGAGGGTAAGTGAGTGACAGTGAGGGTAAGTGACCTACAGTGAGGGTAAGTGACTGATAGTGAGGGTAAGTGACTGACAGTGAGGGTAAGTGACTGACAGTGAGGGTAAGTGACCTACAGTGAGGGTAAGTGACCTACAGTGAGGGTAAGTGACCTACAGTGAGGGTAAGTGACTGACAGTGAGGGTAAGTGAGTGACAGTGAGGGTAAGTGACTGACAGTGAGGGTAAGTGACTGATAGTGAGGGTAAGTGACTGACAGTGAGGGTAAGTCACTGACAGTGAGGGTAAGTGACTGACAGTGAGGGTAAGTGACTGATAGTGAGGGTAAGTGACTGACAGTGAGGGTAAGTGACCTACAGTGAGGGTAAGTGACCTACAGTGAGGGTAAGTGACCTACAGTGATGGTAAGTGACCTACAGTGAGGGTAAGTGACTGACAGTGAGGGTAAGTGACTGACAGTGAGGGTAAGTGACCTACAGTGAGGGTAAGTGACCTACAGTGAGGGTAAGTGACTGACAGTGAGGGTAAGTGACCTACAGTGAGGGAGAGTGACCTACAGTGAGGGTAAGTGACCTACAGTGAGGGTAAGTGACTGACAGTGAGGGTAAGTGACCTACAGTGAGGGTAAGTGACTGACAGTGAGGGTAAGTGACCTACAGTGAGGGTAAGTGACTGACAGTGAGGGTAAGTGACTGACAGTGAGGGTAAGTGACTGACAGTGAGGGTAAGTGTCTGACAGTGAGGGTATGTGAGTGACAGTGAGGGTAAGTGTCTGACAGTGAGGGTAAGTGACTGACAGTGAGGGTAAGTGACTGACAGTGAACGTAAGTGACTGACAGTGAGGGTAAGTGAGTGACAGTGAGGGTAAGTGACCTACAGTGAGGGTAAGTGACTGATAGTGAGGGTAAGTGACTGACAGTGAGGGTAAGTGACTGACAGTGAGGGTAAGTGACTGACAGTGAGGGTAAGTGAGTGACAGTGAGGGTAAGTGACCTACAGTGAGGGTAAGTGACCTACAGTGAGGGTAAGTGACTGACAGTGAGGGTAAGTGACCTACAGTAAGGGTAAGTGACCTACAGTGAGGGTAAGTGACCTACAGTGAGGGTAAGTGACTGACAGTGAGGGTAAGTGACTGATAGTGAGGGTAAGTGACTGACAGTGAGGGTAAGTGACCTACAGTGAGGGTAAGTGACCTACAGTGAGGGTAAGTGACTGACAGTGAGGGTAAGTGAGTGACAGTGAGGGTAAGTGACTGACAGTGAGGGTAAGTGACTGATAGTGAGGGTAAGTGACTGACAGTGAGGGTAAGTCACTGACAGTGAGGGTAAGTGACTGACAGTGAGGGTAAGTGACTGATAGTGAGGGTAAGTGACTGACAGTGAGGGTAAGTGACCTACAGTGAGGGTAAGTGACCTACAGTGAGGGTAAGTGACCTACAGTGAGGGTAAGTGAGTGACAGTGAGGGTAAGTGACTGACAGTGAGGGTAAGTGACTGACAGTGAGGGTAAGTGACCTACAGTGAGGGTAAGTGACCTACAGTGAGGGTAAGTGACTGACAGTGAGGGTAAGTGACCTACAGTGAGGGAGAGTGACCTACAGTGAGGGTAAGTGACCTACAGTGAGGGTAAGTGACTGACAGTGAGGGTAAGTGACCTACAGTGAGGGTAAGTGACTGACAGTGAGGGTAAGTGACCTACAGTGAGGGTAAGTGACTGACAGTGAGGGTAAGTTACTGACAGTGAGGGTAAGTGACTGACAGTGAGGGAGAGTGACTGACAGTGAGGGTAAGTGACTGATAGTGAGGGTAAGTGACTGACAGTGTAGTAGTATACTGACCAGCACTCGTCTCCTCCTGGGTCTCTGGTATTCTGACAGTATAAGCCTTGAGTTCGGTGACCCTGGAGGCGCCCTTGTCGTTGATGGCAGCGATGATGATCTTGTAAGCGGTGGCGGGTCGGAGGTTGGGGACACTGAAGGAGGGAGAACCACGACTCTCCTCCACTAGCGGAGACGTTGACCCCACCTGGTACACCTGTGGGAGGAGACAGTGAGTGGTAGTTGTGGATGAAGAGGTTTAATAGTACCTGAAGGAGTGGATGATGAGGTTTAACAGTACCTGAAGGAGTGGATGATGAGGTTTAACAGTACCTGAAGGAGTGGATGAAGAGGTTTAACAGTACCTGAAGGAGTGGATGATGAGGTTTAACAGTACCTGAAGGTGTGGATGATGAGGTTTAACAGTACCTGAAGGAGTGGATGAAGAGGTTTAACAGCACCTGAAGGAGTGGATGAAGAGGTTTAACAGTACCTGAAGGAGTGGATGATGAGGTTTAACAGTACCTGAAGGTGTGGATGAAGAGGTTTAACAGTACCTGAAGATGTGGATGAAGAGGTTTAACAGTACCTGAAGGAGTGGATGATGAGGTTTAACAGTACCTGAAGGAGTGGATGATGAGGTTTAACAGTACATGAAGGTGTGGATGATGAGGTTTAACAGTACCTGAAGGAGTGGATGATGAGGTTTAACAGTACCTGAAGGTGTGGATGAAGAGGTTTAACAGTACCTGAAGGAGTGGATGATGAGGTTTAACAGTACCTGAAGGAGTGGATGATGAGGTTTAACAGTACCTGAAGGTGTGGATGAAGAGGTTTAACAGTACCTGAAGGTGTGGATGAAGAGGTTTAACAGCACCTGAAGGTGTGGATGAAGAGGTTTAACAGCACCTGAAGGAGTGGATGAAGAGGTTTAACAGTACCTGAAGGAGTGGATGATGAGGTTTAACAGTACCTGAAGGAGTGGATGATGAGGTTTAACAGTACCTGAAGGAGTGGATGAAGAGGTTTAACAGCACCTGAAGGTGTGGATGAAGAGGTTTAACAGTACCTGAAGGAGTGGATGATGAGGTTTAACAGTACCTGAAGATGTGGATGAAGAGGTTTAACAGTACCTGAAGGTGTGGATGAAGAGGTTTAACAGTACCTGAAGGTGTGGATGATGAGGTTTAACAGTACCTGAAGGTGTGGATGAAGAGGTTTAACAGTACCTGAAGATGTGGATGAAGAGGTTTAACAGTACCTGAAGGAGTGGATGATGAGGTTTAACAGTACCTGAAGGAGTGGATGATGAGGTTTAACAGTACCTGAAGGAGTGGATGATGAGGTTTAACAGTACCTGAAGGAGTGGATGATGAGGTTTAACAGTACCTGAAGGTGTGGATGAAGAGGTTTAACAGTACCTGAAGGAGTGGATGATGAGGTTTAACAGTACCTGAAGGAGTGGATGATGAGGTTTAACAGTACCTGAAGGAGTGGATGAAGAGGTTTAACAGTACCTGAAGGTGTGGATGAAGAGGTTTAACAGTACCTGAAGGTGTGGATGATGAGGTTTAACAGTACCTGAAGGTGTGGATGATGAGGTTTAACAGTACCTGAAGGTGTGGATGATGAGGTTTAACAGTACCTCAAGGTGTGGATGAAGAGGTTTAACAGTACCTGAAGGAGTGGATGATGAGGTTTAACAGTACCTGAAGGAGTGGATGATGAGGTTTAACAGTGCCTGAAGGAGTGGATGAAGAGGTTTAACAGCACCTGAAGGAGTGGATGATGAGGTTTAACAGCACCTGAAGGTGTGGATGAAGAGGTTTAACAGCACCTGAAGATGTGGATGAAGAGGTTTAACAGTACCTGAAGGAGTGGATGATGAGGTTTAACAGTACCTGAAGGAGTGGATGATGAGGTTTAACAGTACCTGAAGGAGTGGATGATGAGGTTTAACAGTACCTGAAGGAGTGGATGATGAGGTTTAACAGCACCTGAAGGTGTGGATGAAGAGGTTTAACAGTACCTGAAGATGTGGCTGAAGAGGTTTAACAGTACCTGAAGGAGTGGATGAAGAGGTTTAACAGTACATGAAGGTGTGGATGATGAGGTTTAACAGTACCTGAAGGAGTGGATGATGAGGTTTAACAGTACCTGAAGGAGTGGATGATGAGGTTTAACAGTACCTGAAGGAGTGGATGATGAGGTTTAACAGTACATGAAGGAGTGGATGATGAGGTTTAACAGTACCTGAAGGTGTGGATGATGAGGTTTAACAGTACCTGAAGGAGTGGATGATGAGGTTTAACAGTACCTGAAGGAGTGGATGATGAGGTTTAACAGTACCTGAAGGTGTGGATGAAGAGGTTTAACAGTACCTGAAGGTGTGGATGATGAGGTTTAACAGTACCTGAAGGTGTGGATGATGAGGTTTAACAGTACCTCAAGGTGTGGATGAAGAGGTTTAACAGCACCTGAAGGAGTGGATGAAGAGGTTTAACAGCACCTGAAGGAGTGGATGATGAGGTTTAACAGTACCTGAAGGTGTGGATGAAGAGGTTTAACAGTACCTGAAGGAGTGGATGATGAGGTTTAACAGTACCTGAAGGAGTGGATGAAGAGGTTTAACAGCACCTGAAGGAGTGGATGAAGAGGTTTAACAGTACCTGAAGGAGTGGATGAAGAGGTTTAACAGCACCTGAAGGAGTGGATGAAGAGGTTTAACAGCACCTGAAGGAGTGGATGAAGAGGTTTAACAGTACCTGAAGGAGTGGATGAAGAGGTTTAACAGTACCTGAAGGAGTGGATGATGAGGTTTAACAGTACCTGAAGGAGTGGATGATGAGGTTTAACAGTACCTGAAGGAGTGGATGAAGAGGTTTAACAGTACATGAAGGTGTGGATGAAGAGGTTTAACAGTACCTGAAGGAGTGGATGATGAGGTTTAACAGTACCTGAAGGTGTGGATGAAGAGGTTTAACAGTACCTGAAGGTGTGGGTGAAGAGGTTTAACAGCACCTGAAGGTGTGGATGAAGAGGTTTAACAGTACCTGAAGGTGTGGATGAAGAGGTTTAACAGTACCTGAAGGTGTGGATGAAGAGGTTTAACAGTACCTGAAGGTGTGGATGAAGAGGTTTAACAGTACCTGAAGGAGGAAGTTCTGGGTAAGGCCGCCGTCGTCACCAGCCAGACACGTCACCTGCAGGGAGCTGATGGTGACGTCATACACCCGGCAGTTGTGAGGCGGGTCAGGTTTACCTGTACAAGTGTGCTACATGTTAGTCTACTGGTGTTAGTATACTACATACAGGTGTTAGTATACTATCTACAGGTGTTAGTGTACTACATACAGGTGTTAGTATACTATCTACAGGTGTTAGTATAATACTTACAGGTTTTAGTATACCATATACAGGTGTTAGTATACTATCTACAAGTGTTAGTATACTGTCTACAGGTGTTAGTATACTATCAACAGGTGTTAGTATACTATCTACAGGTGTTAGTATACTATCTACAGGTGTTAGTATACTATCTACAGGTGTTAGTATACCATCAACAGGTGTTAGTATACTATCTACAGGTGTTAAAATAATATCTACAGGTGTTAGTATACTATCTACAGGTGATAGTATACTATCTACAGGTGTTAGTATACTATCTACAGGTGTTAGTATGATACTTACAGGTGTTAGTATACTATCTACAGGTGTTAGTATACTGTCTACAGGTGTTAGTATACTGTCTACAGGTGTTAGAATACTCTCTACAGGTGTTAGTATACTGTCTACAGGTGTTAGTATACTGTCTACAGGTGTTAGAATACTCTCTACAGGTGTTAGTATACTGTCTACAGGTGTTAGTATACTGTCTACAGGTGTTAGTATACTGTCTACAGGTGTTAGAATACTCTCTACAGGTGTTAGTATACTGTCTACAGGTGTCAGTATACTATCTACAGGTGTTAGTATACTATCTACAGGAGTTAGTATACTGTCTACAGGTGTTAGTATACTGTCTACAGGTGTTAGAATACTCTCTACAGGTGTTAGTATACTGTCTACAGGTGTCAGTATACTGTCTACAGGTGTTAGTATACTGTCTACAGTTGTCAGTATAGAACTTTCAGGTGTTAGTATAATACTTACAGGTGTTAGTATACTACTTACAGGTGTTAATATACTACTTACAGGTGTTAGTATACTATCTACAGGTGTTAAAATGCTACATAAAGGTGTTAGTAACACTATCTACAGGTGTTTGTATAATACTTACAGGTGTTTGTATAATACTTACAGGTGTTAGTATACTATCTACAGGTGTTAGTATACTACATACAGGTGTTAGTATACTACATACAGGTGTTAGTATATTATCTACAGGTGTTAGTATACTACATACAGGTGTTAGTATATTATCAACAGGTGTTAGTATACTATCTACAGGTGTTAGTATACTGTTAGGTTCTGAATAATAAGTTCTATATACAGGAGAGAACACAAACACCTGTATAGTTTTGTAGGTTCGGTTTACTGGATAAGAGTATGTACACAAAGGGAAGCAGCACTCTCCCCGGCTAGGCTCCTGCTGGTCAACTGCTATAGACGACGTATGGCAAGTGATACATTAGCAGCTTCCATACGTCGCCAGGCACATTAATTAAGCATGTGGGACATGGTAATAACATTGCCACACGCTGCTAGCTACATAAATGGAGCACATACATAATATGCATACATAATATATAATCCAGCATACATAATATACATACACCTCCCTCCCCCCTATACGCTCATAGCAAAGTCTTGAGCGGACCTTTTCTTTTGGATCCGTTCTGAGCGTCGAGGGACTTCATCACTGGGAAGGGTATGGGACTCAACACTGGTGGCGGGGCCAGCAGAAGGCATTGTTACGGGGCGGAGAAAACGGCGGTTCCTCCACCACACACGACCACTGGGTAACCGCACCTGGTAGTCCCGTGACCTGCCGAGACCCATAACTACGCCTACTTTGTCCCAACGTAGGGAGGTCGGGTCCTGAACACGGACTTGGGTGCCGACACTCAACCTGGGGAGAGAACGGGCGTGGTCATTGTAGCGGGCGACGACGTCCTGAACACGTTCGGCGGCTCGGCGATCACAATCCTCTGTCTTGGCCTGCCACTCCTTGGAGAAGGATTGAGGGTGAGCAGGGACACAAGAACGGAGGGGGCGTCCATACAAAACCTGGGCAGGGGAGCGTCCGGTGTAGTTAGGTGTGTTGCGGAGTTCAAGAAGACCCCTGTCGAAGGCCTCGCAGTCAATGTTCCCAGAAGGGGCCACCTTAAGGATGAGGTGCTTCAGGGATTTGACAGCAGCCTCAGCGTGGCCGTTGGACTGCGGGTAATGGGGCGATGACAACACATGCCGGACTCCCCATCGGTCGAGGAACACAGCAAAGTCCCGGCTTGTGAACTGAGGCCCTCCGTCGGTTCGCAGGCGTACAGGAACGCCCACGTCACGGAAGTAGTGGCGGAACTTGCTGATGGTGGCGGCAGACGTCGTGTCATTACCGCACTTGATGACAACCGGCCAACCAGAGAGACGGTCGACGATAACGAGGAAGGACTTTCCTGACACACAGAAGAAGTCGGCCGACACAGACTCAAAGGGGCGGGTGGGGTTGTCGTCACTCATAAAGGGTTCCTGCTGCTGGCTGGGTTGTAATACTTGGCAGGGCTCACACGCACGGACAACATTGGAGATGTCGGAGTTGATGCCGGGCCAGAACACAGTCTGTCGTGCACGTCGTTTGGTGGCCTCAGCTCCACGGTGACTGTCGTGAAGGCGGGCCAAGGCGTGGGGACGTGATGCAGCAGGGACAACTACACGTGCTCCGTACAGAACAAGGTCTCCGTCGCAGTAGAGTTCATCGCGGAGTTTCCAATACGGGAGCAGGGTGTTGTGAAGATCGTAGCGGTTGCTAGGAAATCCATTCCTCACACACTCGACGAGTCGGACATAGGAAGGGTCATCTCGGGCCGCTGTTCGAAGGTCCTCCATTGCCTTGTCGTCATCTGGTGACAGGTCCGAACGAAGGGATTGGACGGCATGGAGAGTGACCACAGTCCTGACGGAAAGAGCGAGGTCGGCGTCGAGTACATGGTCTTCTGGAGTAGGGCGGCTGACAGGGGAGCGGGATAAGGCATCAGGGATGCAGAGCTCCTTACCAGCACGCCACACTGCAGTGAAGATGTACGCCGAGAGCTTCTCTTTCAGACGCTGGAGGCGAGGGTTCTCAACAGCGTCTAGCGTGTAGTGGTTGAGGATCGGGACAAGCGGGCGATGGTCGGTCACTAGGTGAAAGTATTGCAGGCCTATGAGGTAAAACCTGCACTTGGACATCGCCCAAACCACGGCCAACAGCTCTAACTCAATAGTGGCGTAGCGCGTCTCAGTGTCAGAGAGGAAACGCGAGCCACACTGGACGAGCCGGAACTGCCCTCCACCATGATCCTGCAGTAGGGCGTATCCCACGCCATACAAGCGTGAGGCATCTGTCTGCAGAACTGTCGGCAAGGCTGGGTCAAACGTGGCGAGGACAGGTGGACGAGACAGGGCCTGTTTCACTTGCTGGAAGGCCTTGTCGTGGTCGGGGGTCCACAGGAATGTCCTCTTGGGGCTCATCAGGGGGCGAAGTGGTTGAGCAGCTGCGGAGATGTCCGACGAAAACTCTGCTAACTGGTTGACGAGACCGATGAAGGACCTCAAGTCGGTCAGGTTAGCAGGGGTGGGAAAATCCGTAATGGCGCGGACCTTTTCCGGGTCAGCTGCGATACCATTCCCTGAGAGGGTGTACCCACAAAAGTCAACTGAAGAGCTGGCCAGAACAAACTTGTCGGCATTTAGGGTAATGCCGTGCTTCCGGCACCTGTTGAGTACCTCGTAGATACGGCAGAGGTGATCCATATAATCCTCGTCGTACACGAGTATGTCGTCGACCACTTTCACGCAGTTTGCCAGACCTTGTAGAGCCATATCACCTCGAAGACAGAAAGCGTCTCCTGTAGCGGCGAATCCCATGGGGCCACGGCAATAACTGTAACGTCCATGCGGGGTGATGAACGTTGTGAGTGGTCGGTCTTCTTCGGCAAGCTCTATCTGCCAGTATCCACACAGGGCGTCCATCGTCGTGAAGAAGCGCGCCTTCGGGTTCACGCTGCGTATGGCTGCAAAGGGCGTGGGAGAAGGGTGCGCAGGACGAGACACCTGGTTGTTGAGCTTGGAAAGGTCAGTGGTGATCCGAACACCACCTTTAGGTTTTGCGACGACAACCATCGGGTGACACCATGGAGACGGGTCATCGCCGGTTGGTACAATAATTTCTTGGGCGACCATGGAGTCCAGCTCGTTTTTGACCGCCTCGCGGAAGGCCAGGGGAACCAGTCGAGGGGTGTAAATAGCGAATGGCTTCGCGTCGTCCCTCAGGTGGATCCTCATGGGGGGGCCTGCCATCTTCTTGAGAGGCTTGGATTCCAGAGCGGACTTGGTCACCAGAACGTCGCTGAATTCCTTCAGGAAGTACTTCCGAGCATCCGAAGGAGAGGTGTCACTGGCAAGAGGCAGGGGTAGGGCGGCAGCAGGGTCGTTGCTGCTCCCTTTTTGCACCCTGTTGGCGTGTTTTACCTCAAGAATAGGTTTGGGGAAGTCCTGGGAGATGATGGCCAACTCCTGACAATGTCTGTAGGACAGCAAAGGAGTCTGGACACCGTTATGCACATCAATCCAGGCTTGACACGACCTGTTGCCAAAGGTGACTTGTGCTTGGAGTGAACCCAGGGCCGGGGTCATCTGTGAACCATCTGCCATAAAGCGGAGATCCTTGGGGGGCGGTCCTAGATCACTTGGAGAGAGCCCCAAGCCTTGCAAATGCTGGGGACCGATGACTGTAGCATCAGCGCCGGTGTCGGGCAACATCTGAAGACGGGATGACACACCGCCGTAGGTCACAATGACACTGATATACTGAGGGACTTTGGTCCTGGGACGCTGGGGGGAGCACACATTCCTAATGTGGCTCGAGCGTTGTCAAGAGTCGTCGTACCTCTGATTGGAAGACTGTGGGCGGCCCTCTCTGGTGGAGGGGGGCTGAAGCTTCCGCCGACGCGGTCCCTTGGGTATGTTGGAAGGGCAACACTTGTCATAGTGGCCCAGACGACCACACACATTGCACTGGACGCGTTTGGCTGGGCACCGTACTGTGAGTGACCAGTGGCCCTTACGGTCACAACTGTTGCAGGTAGACTGAGCAGCTGGACACACCTGTGTTCCGTGCTGCTTACCACAGTTGTTGCAAAATAAACCGGGCGTGGACGTGGTGGGCGAAGGCGTAGGAACAGACTTCTTGTCCTTCTTGTACCGGGACACAGCGCGTACAGCTGTAGGGGGAGCGCGGATGGCAGAGGTGGCACACCTGGCAGCCTCATAGGAGCGACATATCGTCGACACATCCTTAAGAGAAGAGGAAGAGTCGAGGGAGGTGAGGCGTTGGACAAGTTCCTCGTCCTTAACACCCATCAGGATCACCTGCTTCAACTGGGTCTCCTCGCACTGCTGGTGGTGGCCTGGACATATATCTACCTCTTCCGAGGCTCTCTTAAGACGCACGTAAAAGGCATCAAAAGACTCACCCTCCAACTGTCTGCAGCTAAACAATTCCCTCCTGCGCAGAGCTTCATTCTGCTGTCCTTTGATGTGCCGTTGTAGAACGTCCAGTACCTCCTCTACAGACAGCAAAGAGGTTGGGGGTACCTGCAACGTATGTTCCAAGACACGCTGAATTTCCAAGGACAGGCACATACGCAGCTGGATGAGTTGTTTAGGCTGTGACAAACTCTGGAGATCCACCATTGTAGAATAATCAGTCCACCGTCGCCGCCATTCACGAAAAGTCTGGAAAGTCTCATCAGGCTTCAAGATGGGCGGCGTTTGAGCTGCTGCTTTAGGTGGGGCTGGGGGGCGTGAAGGAAGCATGGATGAGGTATCTGAACCAGTCAGTACCGAGGCAGTGTTAGAGCCAGGGGCTTGGTTAACAGTGAGGCGAGATATCAAGGCTTCAAACCGTTCACTGTCTTCCAATCTCCGTTGGTTGTCTCGTTCTGCCTCTGCTTGCCTTCTGTGCTCATCCGCCAAACGTCTGTGGGCTTCATCCTCGCGTTTCTCATCTCTCATAAACTTCAGTAAAGCAATTATCTCTGGAGACAACGCTGAATATTGAGGTGAGGGACTGCGCGATGTGGGGGCTGGAGCGTCGTGGCCGGCCTGGTCATCCATCTCTGCGGGGCTATCACCCGTCTGAGTCATCCAGACGCTGGGTCCACGGCTACGTAAGGCGTGAGACATAACTACTTCCTCTGTGTACTATGTCTTAAATCAGTGTTGACCGGTCAGCCCGTCGTATCAACAAGATTTCAGACAAAAAATTAATTAAATACACAGATAAGTAGGTTATATATATAAAATATATATAAGGAAGCCGCGCGGTCAGCGAGTGTTAGTACGTGTATGTGTGTGAGTGTGTGTCCCGGGCCGGCAAAGCGTCTCGCCCCAGCTGTGAGGGGGGGGTGGAGGCGGCGCTGTGAGGGGGAGTGGAGGGAGAGGCGCGGCGACTCCCAGTCAGTCCAGTTACCCTCAGAACGCGGTCAGAGACGGGTGCACTGAACTCTACTCCTTACAAATGCCCAGAACGTGCCGTATACCTTGGGAATCCTTTAGAACAAGGTCACACATGAATGGCACGAACACACAATGCACTAAACACTTCACAGAAAATCACTGTCACTGACACTGCTCAAAGTTGCTGAAATTCTTCAAGGTGACGCGCGGGAGTTGACCCAAGCGAGAGGAGGAGTCCATCCGGCTTTCCACAGACTTTGCGCTATCACTCGTAATTATCCAGTAAGATCGGATCACTGCGCCATGTTAGGTTCTGAATAATAAGTTCTATATACAGGAGAGAACACAAACACCTGTATAGTTTTGTAGGTTCGGTTTACTGGATAAGAGTATGTACACAAGGAGAGCAGCACTCTCCCTTGCTAGGCTCCTTGTCAACTGCTATAGACGACGTATGGCAAGTGATACATTAGCAGCTTCCATACGTCGCCAGGCACATTAATTAAGCATGTGGGACATGGTAATAACATTGCCACACGCTGCTAGCTACATAAATGGAGCACATACATAATATGCATACATAATATATAATCCAGCATACATAATATACATACATATACTACTTACAGGTGTTAGTATACTATCTACAGGTGTTAGTATACTATCTACAGGTGTTAGTATACTATCTACAGGTGTTAGTATATTGTCTACAGGTGCTAGTATACAGTCTACAGGTGTCGGTATACAATCTACAGGTGTTAGTATACTATCTACAGGTGTTAGTATACTATCTACAGGTGTTAGAATACTCTCTACAGGTGTTAGTATACTATCTACAGGTGTTAGTATACTGTCTACAGGTGTTAGTATACTGTCTACAGGTGTTAGTATACTGTCTACAGGTGTTAGTATACTGTCTACAGGTGTTAGTATACAACACACAGGTGTTAGTATACTATCTACAGGTGTTAGAATACTCTCTACAGGTGTTATTATACTGTCTACAGGTGTTAGCATACTGTCTACAGGTGTTAGTATACTGTCTACAGGTGTCAGTATACTATCTACAGGTGTTAGTATACTATCTACAGGTGTTAGAATACTCTCTACAGGTGTTAGAATACTCTCTACAGGTGTTAGTATACTGTCTACAGGTGTTAGTATACTGTCTACAGGTGTCAGTATAGAACTTCCAGGTGTTAGTATAATACTTACAGGTGTTAGTATACTACTTACAGGTGTTAATATACTACTTAAAGGTGTTAGTATACTACTTACAGGTGTTAGTATACTATCTACAGGTGTTAGTATACAACACACAGGTGTTATTATACTGTCTACAGGTGTTATTATACTGTCTACAGGTGTTAGTATACTGTCTACAGGTGTTAGTATACTGTCTACAGGTGTCAGAATAGAACTTACAGGTGTCAGTATAGAACTTACAGGTGTTAGTATAATACTTACAGGTGTTAGTATACTACATACAGGTGTTAGTATAATACTTACAAGTGTTAGTATAATACTTACAGGTGACAGTATACTACTTACAGGTGTTAGTATACTACTTACAGGTGTTAGTATGCTACTTACAGGTGTCAGTATACTACTTACAGGTGCTAGTATACTATCTACAGGTGTTAGTATACTACTTACAGGTGTTAGTATAATATTTACATGTGTTAGTATACTATCAACAGGTGTTAGTATACTATCAACAGGTGTTAGTATACTGTCTACAGGTGTTAGTATACTATCAACAGGTGTTAGTGTACTACTTACTGTTGTTAGCATACTATCTACAGGTGTCAGTATACTATCAACAGGTGTTAGTATACTATCAACAGGTGTTAGTATACTATCAACAGGTGTTAGCATACTATCTCCAGGAGTAAGTATACTATCAACAGGTGTTAGTATACTATCAACAGGTGTTAGTATACTATCAACAGGTGTTAGTATAATATTTACATGTGTTAGTATACTATCAACAGGTGTTAGTATACTATCAACAGGTGTTAGTATACTGTCTACAGGTGTTAGTATACTATCAACAGGTGTTAGTATACTATCAACAGGTGTTAGTATACTATCAACAGGTGTTAGTATACTATGAACAGGTGTTAGCATACTATCTCCAGGAGTAAGTATACTATCAACAGGTGTTAGTATACTATCAACAGGTGCTAGTATACTATCAACAGGTGTTAGTATACTATCAACAGGTGTTAGCATGCTATCAACAGGTGTTAGTATACTATCTCCAGGAGTAAGTATACTATCAACAGGTGTTAGTATACTATCAACAGGTGTTAGTATACTATCTCCAGGAGTTAGTATACTATCAACAGGTATTAGTATACTATCAACAGGTGTTAGTATACTATCAACAGGTGTTAGTATACTATCAACAGGTATTAGTATACTATCAACAGGTGTTAGTATACTATCTACAGGTGCTAGTATACTATCTCCAGGAGTTAGTATACTATCAACAGGTGTTAGTATACTATCAACAGGTATTAGTATACTATCAACAGGTGTTAGTATACTATCAACAGGTATTAGTATACTATCAACAGGTGTTAGTATACTATCTACAGGTTTTAGTATACTATCAACAGGTGTTAGTATACTATCTCCAGGAGTTAGTATACTATCAACAGGTGTTAGTATACTATCAACAGGTGTTAGTATACTATCAACAGGTGTTAGTATACTATCTCCAGGAGTTAGCATACTATCAACAGGTATTAGTATACTATCAACAGGTGTTAGTATACTATCAACAGGTGTTAGTATACTATCAACAGGTGTTAGTATGCTATGAACAGGTGTTAGTATACTATCTCCAGGAGTAAGTATACTATCAACAGGTGTTAGTATACTATCAACAGGTGTTAGTATACTATCTCCAGGTGTTAGTATACTATCTACAGGTGTTAGAATACTCTCTACAGGTGTTATTATACTGTCTACAGGTGTTAGCATACTGTCTACAGGTGTTAGTATACTGTCTACAGGTGTTAGTATACTATCTACAGGTGTTAGTATACTATCTACAGGTGTTAGAATACTCTCTACAGGTGTTAGAATACTCTCTACAGGTGTTAGTATACTGTCTACAGGTGTTAGTATACTGTCTACAGGTGTCAGTATAGAACTTCCAGGTGTTAGTATAATACTTACAGGTGTTAGTATACTACTACAGGTGTTATTATACTAACAACAGGTGTTAGTATACTACTAACAGGTGTTAGTATACTATCTACAGGTGTTAGTATACACACACAGGTGTTATTATACTGTCTACAGTGTTATTATACTATCTACAGGTGTTAGTATACTATCAACAGGTGTTAGTATACTGTCTACAGGTGTCAGAATAGTACTTACAGGTGTCAGTATAGAACTTACAGGTGTCAGTATAGAACTTACAGGTGTTAGTATACTACATACAGGTGTTAGTATAATACTTACAAGTGTTAGTATAATACTTACAGGTGACAGTATACTACTTACAGGTGTTAGTATACTACTTACAGGTGTTAGTATGCTACTTACAGGTGTCAGTATACTACTTACAGGTGCTAGTATACTATCTACAGGTGTTAGTATACTACTTACAGGTGTTAGTATAATATTTACATGTGTTAGTATACTATCAACAGGTGTTAGTATACTATCAACAGGTGTTAGTATACTGTCTACAGGTGTTAGTATACTATCAACAGGTGTTAGTGTACTACTTACTGTTGTTAGCATACTATCTACAGGTGTCAGTATACTATCAACAGGTGTTAGTATACTATCAACAGGTGTTAGTATACTATCAACAGGTGTTAGTATACTATCTCCAGGAGTAAGTATACTATCAACAGGTGTTAGTATACTATCAACAGGTGTTAGTATACTATCAACAGGTGTTAGTATACTATCAACAGGTGTTAGTATACTATCAACAGGTGTTAGTATACTATCAACAGGTGTTAGTATACTATCAACAGGTGTTAGTATACTATCAACAGGTGTTAGTATACTATCAACAGGTGTTAGTATACTATCAACAGGTGTTAGTATACTATGAACAGGTGTGATACTACAGTGTAGTATACTATCAACAGGTGTTAGTATACTATCAACAGGTGTTAGTATACTATCAACAGGTGTTAGTATACTATCAACAGGTGTTAGTATACTATCAACAGGTGTTAGTATACTATCAACAGGTGTTAGTATACTATCTACAGGTGTTAGTATACTATCAACAGGTGTTAGTATACTATCAACAGGTGTTAGTATACTATCAACAGGTGTTAGTATACTATCAACAGGTGTTAGTATACTATCACCAGGAGTTAGTATACTATCAACAGGTGTTAGTATACTATCAACAGGTGTTAGTATACTATCAACAGGTGTTAGTATACTATCAACAGGTGTTAGTATACTATCAACAGGTGTTAGTATACTATCTCCAGGTGTTAGTATACTATCAACAGGTGTTAGTATACTATCAACAGGTGTTAGTATACTATCAACTCAGTGTTAGTATACTATCACAGGTGTTAGTATACTATCAACAGGTGTTAGTATACTATCTCCAGGAGTTAGTATACTATCAACAGGTGTATCTATAGGTATATACTATCAACAGGTGTTAGTATACTATCAACAGGTGTTAGTATACTATCAACAGGTGTTAGTATACTATCAACAGGTGTTAGTATACTATCAACAGGTGTTAGTATACTATCAACAGGTGTTAGTATACTATCAACAGGTGTTAGTATACTATCAACAGGTGTTAGTATACTATCTCCAGGAGTTAGTATACTATCAACAGGTGTTAGTATACTATCACAGGTGTTAGTATACTATCAACAGGTGTTAGTATACTATCAACAGGTGTTAGTATACTATCAACAGGTGTTAGTATACTATCAACAGGTGTTAGTATACTATCTACAGGTGTTAGTATACTATCAACAGGTGTTAGTATACTATCAACAGGTGTTAGTATACTATCAACAGGTGTTAGTATACTATCAACAGGTGTTAGTATACTATCAACAGGTGTTAGTATACTATCAACAGGTGTTAGTATACTATCAACAGGTGTTAGTATACTATCAACAGGTGTTAGTATACTATCACAGGTGTTAGTATACTATCTCCAGGTGTTAGTATACTATCAACAGGTGTTAGTTAGTATACTATCAACAGGTAGTTAGTATACTATCAACAGGTGTTAGTATACTATCAACAGGTGTTAGTATACTATCAACAGGTGTTAGTATACTATCACAGGTAGTTAGTATACTATCAACAGGTGTTAGTATACTATCAACAGGTGTTAGTATACTATCAACAGGTGTTAGTATACTATCAACAGGTGTTAGTATACTATCAACAGGTGTTAGTATACTATCAACAGGTGTTAGTATACTATCAACAGGTGTTAGTATACTATCTCCAGGAGTTAGTATACTATCAACAGGTGTTAGTATACTATCAACAGGTGTTAGTATACTATCAACAGGTGTTAGTATACTATCAACAGGTGTTAGTATACTATCAACAGGTGTTAGTATACTATCTACAGGTGTTAGTATACTATCAACAGGTGTTAGTATACTATCAACAGGTGTTTGTATACTATCTCCAGGAGTTAGTATACTATCAACAGGTGTTAGTATACTATCAACAGGTGTTAGTATACTATCTCCAGGTGTTAGTATACTATCAACAGGTGTTAGTATACTATCAACAGGTGTTAGTATACTATCAACAGGTGTTAGTATACTATCAACAGGTGTTAGTATACTATCAACAGGTGTTAGTATACTATCTACAGGTGTTAGTATACTATCAACAGGTGTTAGTATACTATCAACAGGTGTTAGTATACTATCAACAGGTGTTAGTATACTATCAACAGGTGTTAGT
>CAUDMG010001810.1:0-39908 GCA_958450375.1 Homarus gammarus
GTGTCGGCTGAGAGGATGGGATGGGAGGGGGAATCCACAACCTTCCCAGGCGAGATAGGTTGGGAAATAGTGTAGTTAACGAGTGAAACAAGTTCCCGAATTTCACCGAATTGGCCCAGTGTGTGTGTGTGTGTGTGTGTGTAGTGTGTGTGTGCGCATAAATGTTCTCAGAGTAATTTAAACGACCACGACGGGTCAGTGACAATGAGAGAAAAGGATAAGAGGAGGGAAGAGGGCTGGGAGGAGGTAGTTTTGTGAGGGAGGGAGGTGCACGTCAAAGGGCTCCGTGTGATGGAACAGAGTAATTCTTGGTAAAAAGATTATGGCACAAGAAAAGACTCACGGCGGATCTTAAAGAGATTTTTTCACCCTGGTCAGTCACTCGGTATGTCCGCTAATTCACTTCTTCTCACCCGATTAACTTTTTATCTGTGCATATACTGACCGTAGGCTGAGGATGTACTGGATGTGTGCTGAGTGTCCTGTGTTTGTGGTCTGATCTCTTTATTCGTATTTGGCAAAAACGGGCAATGTTCGGTGGATCTGGCATTCTGTGTACTGCCCGCGGTGCCCACCGTTTCTCTGTGGATGTTGGTCACACAAGAATAGTTCATCCTTCTTTCCACACTCATACAATTTTTCTCGCTTCGTGATGTAGATTAATATTACCTTTTCCTTTTCTATTTTTTTATAGTTTACTCTTATTTTTTCGCATCCCCCCCCTCACCCAGGCCCCGTTGTGGGTCAATGACCAGGTGGACTGTAAATATAAATACATTCTCACACACACATGCGAATAAGCAGGTGTACAGGTATCGAAGACACACGAAGCATCTCTGATATTTTCCCATTAATACTGAACAATGGCTTTCACCTCCCAGCCATATGGTTACTTCATAACTGTGGCCACAAGGCTCAACAAAACATGACAACTGAGAGTTTTCCACACCGTCCTGAGAGACTTGGGACCTGCCGAGATTATTTTAGACTTTTTAAGACTGAATTCGTCACCCCACCGTCAAAGAGACCGCTAGCCTTTTGTTTTTGTTTCTATAATTATCCGGAAAAAATACAGGGGTCCTGAACCGAAACACACGGCATCTGACCCATTACTTGAAAAACACTACCGGAAAAAACGCGGAACCTGAACCACTACCGGAAAAAAACCAGGAGATCTTGAAACTAAATGGTTGAGTGGCAGACAAACAACAGAAGCTGATGACGACGTAAATTAGTTACTCTATTGTACTATAAAATAATTTCAGTGGAATGAATACTAAGTTTTATCAAGGCGAAAACAATCATTCTGTTATATCGATCTTAATCCTAACTCTGCGCGATTATAAATATATGAATTTATTTTAGGGAACCAGTGAAGGCTATATAGCTGAGACCCCTAAGAAGTCAGTGAAACATACTGGTATCACTTGTACAATTTACGACCAGCCATGACAATTTGGGACCACCAGATGTCTACAAATATAGTCCCAACACTATCCGGGATCATCTGGGACAGACAAAGATCCCTAGAAACCACTTGAGACCAGTGACGATCAGTTGGGATCATCTCAGGTCAACATGTAACAGGTAGGACCACCCAGCACACCCCAGAAAAGGCGAGGTGAGTCCAGACTGCGGTGAACCAACTGGGGGTCACTCAGAACCAGTCAAGACTTAATAGGACTAGTTTAAACAACCGTACACCTTGCCGGGACTAGTTAGGACCAAGCGAGAGTTTCGGGATCAGTCAAGAGTAATAGAAACTTTTCGAGACCAGTTAAGACCAACAAGAACCTGTCAGGCAGCAGCTTCTGGTCACAGGTTCCCTTTCACGTGCACCTGGACCCAAGGAATCCCAACAGTTTATCAAATTTGGGGGAAAATTCTTGGCAGCTCGAGGCAGACAGCGGTGGTGAAAAATGAACTGAAATTCTTTGGCCGTGTCCGAATCTGACCAAGTTGGTTTCTTATGTTGTACGACGACGTGGCGGAGCTGTAGTCCGTGATTCAAATTCTGAGTTAAGGTAGAAAATCTTATGTTATAAAGTTCGTTTTCGACCAGAGTGACCCGAACAATATGGACCGCTTATCCTTGAATAAGTTTTAATTGAATTTCGGATGAGCAGCACAATTCTTCTGGGTTTCTTTGGTTGATATTAAATGTGTAAGAAACAAGATTTGATAAGGCAACAAATGCAGAAAATAAAATAGATAAATAAATATGATGAGATAAACAATATCCAAACCATGTTAGTAAATTCAGAAAGCAATAAAATTTAACAAAGGGATAACGATAAAATATTTCCGCTGATCATTTAGCCCTAAAGCTCAGAGAACCGAGCCATCAAAAGCCTCGTGACTCTCCTGACAATGTGACCATTCTGTATTATAAACTGCTTCAAGGATAGAAAAAATAAAACTAGTGTTGATATAGAGAAATACTGCTATAAATACATCCATGAGTCATGGTGTGCTACGACGTAGTTTACAACATGTATCAAAATAGTTTGATTAGTGTAAAATAACAGTAGGATTTACATGATAAAATACATAACGTAATATCATATAATATATTATTACACACACACACCTTAATAATAATGGTTGCCCCTCGTGTCCGAGGATGGCCGGCCCTAGGGCCACCTTGGTGTAAATTTGTTTAAGGTTTAGAAGCTGTCGCCAACACAACCACACCTCAGGTTAACGAGTTGCATGACCCAGTGTCGAGGAATAATCCAAGAAAACCGGACAACTCCTAAACTGCACTGGTTAACCATTACCTCGGATAACGATCCACAAATCGATTAACATCCAGGTTACCAATTACTGCTGAATAGACAGAGACAAATGGAGAGAAGAAACTTGCCCATAGTATCGAACCCGGGACCACTTGTTTGTGAAGCGAGCATGCAAACCATTATGTCACAGGTCCCCCCCCCCCCCCCCAACACACACACACACACACCACCGGTTATGAATTTATTGTTAAGTTGCTCTTTTCGGAACTATGACCTGCTTCCCACGACCTTCCCTGGATGATGGAAGTGGAGGTAGACGGAGGAGAGAATGAAGAGATCGAGGGAGGAATGTTGGTTGATGGTGACGGAGTATTGGTTGATGGTGACGGAGTATTGGTTGATGGTGACGGAGTGTTGATTGATGGTGACGGAGTGTTGGTTGATGGTGACAGAGTGTTGATTGATGGTGACGGAGTATTGGTTGATGGTGACGGAGTATTAGTTGATGGTGACGGAGTATTGGTTGATGGTGACGGAGTGTTGATTGATGGTGACGGAGTATTGGTTGATGGTGACGGAGTATTAGTTGATGGTGACGGAGTATTGGTTGATGGTGACGGAGTGTTGATTGATGGTGACGGAGTATTGGTTGATGGTGACGGAGTATTAGTTGATGGTGACGGAGTGTTGATTGATGGTGACGGAGTATTGGTTGATGGTGACGGAGTATTGGTTGATGGTGACGGAGTATTGGTTGATGGTGACGGAGTATTGGTTGATGGTGACGGAGTATTGGTTGATGGTGCCTAAGTATTGGTTGATATAGTGTAGAATATAAGATAGATGAATAAAAGAATAACTATAGTTGAAAGGAGACGGGAGAGAGTGAGAGACAATTAGCTGTTTCTCACCTGTTGGTTCCACAAACACATGACTGAACTGAGGCACCACTGAACCAAACAGGTACTCTACAGGTAAAACCCAAGGAATTCGAGGGACCTGTTCCTCTAAGTAGACTGTAGTACTGAGAGATACTTAGACCTAGATGGTGGTGTAAGGGAAATACTGGGTTTGGTATATCCATAATGGGTTATGTCTGGCAAATAAACTTAAGGCACTAAATTTAAAAGGTAGAGTATTAAGACGAGGATATAATTGAATGTGTTTAGTTTAGTTCCAGTAGTGTAAGAGAAATGTGTAAGTGAACAAGTGGTTAACGGGAGCTATAAACAAGAACAGTGTATACGAAGGTCACTTAAATGATCAAGTTGTAAGGTAAATCAGGTGATGAATTTGAACCTGCCTTCATTAATTAGATATAGAGATCTCCATATGGCTGTATAAGGCTCTGGTTCGTTCACATCCTTACAAAATCAAAGTCATCTAAGCAAGTGAATTCAGAGACCGGCAACTTAAGTTATGAACACCGTCTGATAAAGCTGTAAATTCCGTCAACAATAAACTGTACAAGAGAATACGTTGGTGATTCGATCGAGGTATTCAAGATAATATAAGCCCTGTGAGGGTTATCCGGTACACCGTGTGGAAGCAGCGCCTGGTGTTGAGCATCAAAGGTCAGGAGATGCGTCACTTAAGGGATGGTTGAGGAGAGTATAGGAAGACGGGCTTTGATTAGATGAGGTGAATAGGGGGCTAGAATGAGGGGGTATGCTGAGGATAAGATGGAGTGAGGGGAGTCGAGGGGACAGCTGGGTCAGGTGAGGACAAGGTTAGTGTGAGCAGAGGTTATGTGAGTGCTGGGAGGGGTGCGGGGAAAACAGCGTAGGAAGGGGGAGGAGGTGATCAAAGGTAAGGGGAGGGTGTGGGGAAAACAATGGGAAGCGAGAACGATGAGGGGAAATGAAGTTAGGTATAGGGAACAGGGGAGGGATGTGAAGGGAGACGAAGGGACCACTAGATAAGAAGAGTAGAAATGTGAGGGAAAGATGAGGAGAGAAGAGGGGGACACGAGGGCAGGGAAAAGGAGGAGAAGGGAGGGAAAAGAGAAGAGAAGGATAAGTGAGATATGAAAGGGAAAGTGAAGTGATGGGTTAGGCTAAGGGGAGGAAAGGGACGGTAGAGGTAAAGGGAGGGGAGGAGAAGGGGTATGGATGTATGAAGGTAAGGGAAGGGTAACGATGAGGGGAGACGAGGGGGTCACAGGGTAGTGTCGTCCAGGTGTTGGGCGCCTGTTTATAGCCCAGGGTCAGGAGAGGGGCTCGTGGCTCTGTGTTATATGTGAGGGTGGTTGTGTGGGGGGTGAGGAGAAGAGGTGATGTGTGTATGGTGAGGGTGGTTCTCGGTTCCCCACACACCCTCCCCCTCCCTCACCCACCTACACATTCCCTACCGCCCTCCTAACCATTCATTCACACATGTCTCACCGCCCTCACCCACCCACGCGTCAGGTCAGGTCAGGTCAACACGGCTGGCCAGACATATTCTCCGATCTAAAGTGTTATTGGTGGGGACATACTCGCTGTGTGGGAGCGGGAATTTGACAATGTGTCAGTGAATATCGGATGTCACCTTAAACATTGCCACCCAAGGTTTCTTCTCATCCCCGACGGCATAAATTGTAAATATTCCGTGTGTTCACCGGCGTTCTCCAAGTGAGTGGTGACCATTGCTGGGTTAGTGGTGGAATAATGAGGGGGCTCGGCGCTGAGGTCAGTGTCGTTAGGCCTGCTTTGACAGGGGTGGTCCCGAGACTATCGCCCCTATGGGGCTGAGAGTGCTGCCCATGCGGTCGCCCCCACCCCCACCTCCACCATAGTAACGGACACTTAATGTAGGGTCTCGACGAACCAAGTGAGGATGGTCTGAGGTGTTGTGCCGTCAGAAAAACAGAGTTACTATTAAGAACAAGTGAAGTGTAATAAAAGTGCTTATAAACTGAGAATACACCTGTTACCTTACACCACACTCCCTCCGCTCCCAGGAGGCCCTCCTACCCTCGCACCTCCCAACCACCGCTGACTTCCTAGGAGTGCCAAGCAGTCCTCGGCCCTCTGACGTAGGCATATAAGTCGAGCCCTGTAACTCCACTATGTCTGAGTTGACTGGAGACACAGCTGCTCGCTTTAACTCTCCTGATGCACTGAGTGAGCCAGGCGACTGTGGTGTTGACCTTGACACCAACGGAGAAGATGGCTTTCATCTAGTTCAGTCCAGGAACAAGCGGAAGGCCGAAAAGGCAGAAAGACTCAGAGACAATCAACTACAACCACAACCCCCCAAGAGAGTAAGATTGTACTTCCCTGGAGGTACATCACCTGAAGACAAGTATCTCTGGCTGAACGATGCGGAAGACAAATATCCTGAGGCTGAGTTTCAGTTCAGAGTCGGTACACAAGATCATGTTCTGATTAGAAACGACCCAGCAGTCATACAGGATCTCCTCACCAATAGCATAAGGGGAATAACCATGGAACAATCATCCCAACCATCGAGCAAGAAGACCATAATAATCATTGGGCTCGACCAGTACCAGACCCCTACACTACTAGAAGCCCATCCCTACATCAGAAGGACGAAGCGACTCAGGGGCAAGAATGCAGTCATTGCAGACTGGGTTGGCTCGGAAGACCCACCCAGGACTATTCGAGTCCATGGTGCTTATCGGACTCTGAAGGTAACTCTGTATCAGCCCCCTAACCGGAGGTGTTACAACTGTCAGCACTGGGGCCATGTGGCCCGGTTATGCCCCTCGACTAAGCCGTGGTGTGGTCTCTGCTCAAGGCAACATGCAACACAGGTTTGCAGAGATACAGTTGCTCAAGGGGGTGTCATCCAACAGAAGTGTATTAACTGCAAAACAGTTGGAGTTCCTGTATGGCACCCTAACTGTTCTAGAGCTCCTACACCCCTTCAGCGCCCAGGCCCGCCACACAGGCAGGTCTCAAGAAACACTAATGCTGCTAGGGTACTCCCTACGGCCAACCCCTGACCTGCCCTCCCCACCAAAGCTCCAGGATCATCACCAGCAGTCATCGAAAGATCAGCATGGGGCAACACAGACGTACCGACACAACAGGTAGCTGCCAACACACTCCATGCATATCGTGAAGAGATCAATGATGTGAAAAATGAAATTAAAGAACTCAAAGCTCAGGTTACAGCTCAAGCTCAAGCTCAAACTGAAATGTTTAAGAGCCTCTGTGATACACTAAAGGAAAAAAACACCACCAACACAGTGCAGCAACTTCGGAAAAATTACAGTCAAACTGAAGACATTCAGATGTCAGTACCAGATGTGGAAACTCAAGACCCACCAGGAACTAGTGTCCACGCAGAGGAAAATAGTGATACTGGTAACAGTTCTACTGATGCCTCTGTGGACATGGTCAGTGAAGATGAACAAGCACAAACAGAAAATGGTGGTGATGTCGAGTGTAACCAAAGTAAGTTGTTGTCTGCCACTGAAATACAACAATTGTTGAGCCGTACATGCTCCAGAAATGTTTCCAAAAGGTTAACTGGCCTACTGCCTGCCGAAGGGACAGGCAGTGCAGAAAAGAACAGTATCATACAGTGCCTTTTGCTTCTTTCCAAATACATTTCATAATGGCCAGTGTTAATACCAGACAAAATTCCAAATACATTTCATAATGGCCAATGTTAATACCAGACAAAGATACAGAGCGGTGAAGGTGATGAGTTGGAACATCTCATCCCTTAGAAAACGATACCCTGACCTACACCACAAAGTTGTGACTGAGGACATCGATATTGTGTGTCTGCAGGAGTGTCTCACACCTAATGGTAAGCCCCCACCCAGTCTGCCCAATTATGTGTATTATGATCCTAGTTCTACTCACACATGTTTGATGTATGTTAAGAAGTCACTCCCGCATGTACCTCTTGTATCCAAAAAGACTACCAACCTTCAGTACCATGGGATCACTATCCACCTGGGCAACTCCACACTCAACGTGCTAAACGCCTATGCTCCCTCAGATCAGCTTCAATACACAGATCTCCCAGACTTTTTACACACTGAGCCCACTGTCCTAATGGGTGACCTGAATACTAGACACAAGAAATTAGGTGACTCCACCACTAACACCAATGGTAGGAGACTTATCTCACTTCTCAGCGCATATGAAGATGTTCAAATTATAGGTAATAATGAACCAACACACATCTATGGCGGGGGTCTAGACAAATGTATTGGCTTTAATCTATCATACACAACTCATAGCTCTGATGTTGTCACTGATCTTATGTCTGACCACAGCCCAATCCAAGCTAGTATACATGTAGCCAATGACACCCCCACTGGTGGTAAACTCAACAGACGTAGAATCACAGTCAAGCAAGAACATGAAAGCCAGTTCATAGACTTCATCCATGACTGGTACAAGGACTACAAGCCTGACAATTACCAAAGTTTCCATGACGATCTGATAGATAGGACTTATGTATACTTCACCAACAATGCCTCCACCAAAAAAAGGAGAAAACGTGGTCAGCATAATGGGAACAGGCAACAGCAGTGCTATAATGACCCTGAGCTGAAAAAACTCAGGGCTAGGGTCAGGAGGGTGGGTAAGGGTTACAGACAATTTAGAACACCTCAAATGTTACAATTGTATCAAGCTTCCCTTGCTGCTGTCAGGGAACGTGTAAACGAACTCAGACAAAATGCATGGGAGACATATGTCAACAGCCTGAACCAACACACATCCCTCAGCAAAGCCTGGAAAGACATAAACATAATCAGAGGTAAAAACAGAAGACACGTCTCCCATCCAAACCCTCTGCAAAAGTCGAATGAGCTAATAACAAAGTGGGCTCATGTGTCGAGCTATGACATGTTACCAGCTAGGACTCGGGGACTCCTTGATGCGAAGTCTGTAGAGAGAAGTAATCTTATTAGCTTTATGCTGGGCAAACAGCACGATGAGTGTGATGTTCCATATACTGAGTGGGAGCTTGACGCCGCCCTCGCCAGGGGTAGGTCTACTTCCCCTGGAGAGGACGGGGTCACCTACAACATCATTAGACTACTAAGGCGCGTGCCAGGCAATCCATTGTTGGTATTGTACAACATGAGTCATGCCGAGGGCCAACTACCCACATCATGGACCAGCAGTATTGTTGTACCAATACCGAAACCAGGACAGCCTGATGCCTTTCGTCCCATATCACTAACCAGCTGCCTGTGTAAAACCTTTGAGAGGATGGTTCTTGGCAGACTCTTATATAGAATCAGAGAACACATGTCTCCTAACATAAATGGCTTCACCCATGGTAAAGGTGTACATAATTGCATCACCACATTCCTAACTGTGCATGGTGATGAAAGGCACAGATACACCACATTTCTTGACCTAAAAGCTGCATTTGATATTGCCAATAGGCAACTGATATTGTACGAACTAGCCAAAATGGATATAGGAGGTAGGCTGTTACACTGGATAAGTGGTTACCCAACCAACAGAAGGGCTGCTGCACTGTTTCAGGGATACAAAAGTGAAGTTAAAGATATGCAACTTGGTACCCCTCAAGGTGGAGTACTTAGCCCCACTTTGTTCAATGTTCTTATGAATGCATTATTAAATTTAATACCAGACAACCCCAGCAATATCTCAATCAGCTATGCTGACGATATTCTTATACATACTAAAACTCATCGTGAAATGCAAACCACCCTGAACCATGTATACGCAGCCTGTGAACACCTCGGTGTTATTATCTCCACTGACAAAACTAAGGTGTTCAACAAACAAGCTGGGAACCGCAAACGCGGCCCCGCCAAGTTCAAGATAGGTAACAACACTATTGACTATGTTTCTTCTTTTAAATATCTTGGTGTTTCCGTCCCTTGTACCCTACCTGCCATACAACAGCTAACCCGCCAATGTACTGACAGACTGAGACCTCTTAGAAGTGTAGCGGGGTACAGCCCGCACTATGGTGCTAATATTAGAATTGTTAAAACAATGTACCTAGGCTATATAAGATCTCTGATAGATTACCACGCACCAGCCCTGGTCATTCGTGACGGGAAAGGCGTTGACAAGCTCGAGAAAATGCAAAATAAAGCCCTCAGAATTATCCTAGGATGTCCCATGAGCACTAAAGTACTTAATATGAGGAAAGAACTAGGTATACCCAGTGTTAAAGATAGAATAATTGAAGTCAACCTCATGATAGCCCTGAGGCTTCTGCGTGGTGATCCTGATAACATTGTTTCCTTAAAATTGCTAGAATGTATGAACCATGGGACTACTGAGTCTAAATGGATCCAAACTACAGCTACACATATGAAGATATTTGGACTAGACCACCTGTACAAAGTTGAGACACAACAGCGCTTCCTGCCACCCTGGCGGACAGTTCCCTTCGATATCACAATACCGACGTATCCGCCTAAAAAATTAATTATACAAAGCATTTATCTCCAACACACTGCCAAATTGAGAGCTCTTGAACACATACACACTCTACAGACTGATGATAATATCACACAGACCATCTACACTGATGGGTCTCTAAACACCGCCTGTGGGAGGGCTGGAAGTGCTATTGTTGTGACTCAACCTGACGGTAATATAATTGAGAAAGGAGTTAGAATTAACAACTGGGCATCCACTCTACAAACTGAATTAGTTGCCATACTCACAGCTATTAAATTCATTGAAACCACTGTTACTGACAGTCTCATCATCACTGACTCTCTATCCTCACTACTTGCCCTTGGTACCCTCGACTCAGGTTGTCACGCTCTTGTCTCTGAAGCCAGACACAAATATGCGTGCCTTGTTGACCGGGGTGTCAGGGTCAAACTGTTGTGGATCCCCTCTCACATAGGCCTCATAAAACATGACAGAGTTGATGCCCTCGCCAAACTCGCGTCTAACAAAGACACCGTTGAATACAATTTGGGTCTGTCAAAAAGAACCCTTAAAACTGTAATTAGGAAAGAACTTATTGATGAGTTTGACGCAAGTAGACAAGTGCAAACAGGCACTAGTCAATCCATAGTTTACCATGATGAGATGTATCAAGTGAAACATGTTTATGGAGCAAGTAACAAGATCACTAGATTACAAGATGTTGTAACAGCTAGATTAAGGTTAGGATATAAGTACCTTTGGCAGTATGTTCCTCAAGCAGATGTAAACAAAACTAAATGTAAAGTGTGTGGCCATACATATGGCCACACACTTGAACACTACGTCCTCGACTGTGTGAAGATAGAACCTTTTAGGGACAGGTCCAAGCACACTGTGTGTGAAATGGCACAACACTTCATCTCTAATGGCAAGATAGCCGACATATTAAGATTGTATCCACTTTTTTGCACTTAGTATCTATGTCAGTTCTCATGTACAGAACCAAATACGCAATGTGCTTGAATACCTCCCACGTAAATGTGAATAACAAAGTGTGAGGCCAGACATACTGCCTCACACGCCTGTTCTCACGCATTTGTGAATAAGTTACCCTTTATGTATAGAACTAAACAAATAATGTAAATGAAATACTGTGTAACTTTCAGTGCCATAATATCCTGACAACCGGGGTTAATTATTATGACCCTTTGTAAACCCTACTCTGTAATCCTTTTGCGCTACCGCTCACAGGATGAGTGTGGGGTGCACAATTAAGTAGCCGCTGCAAGCGGCAAAATCAAATCAAAATCACCACGCACTCCTCACCATTCTCACTCACCTGCCAACTCTCTCACGTATTATGTAGTCCTCTCACCCAGTAACTCACGTACTCTGTAGTCCTCTCACCCAGTAACTCACGCACTCTGTAGTCCTCTCACCCAGTAACTCACACACTCCGTAGTCATCTCACCCAGTAACTCACGCACTCTGTTGTCCTCTCACCCAGTAATTCAAGCACTCCGTAGTCATCACACCCAGTAACTCACGCACTCTGTTGTCCTCTCACCCAGTAACTCACGCACTCTGTTGTCCTCTCACCCAGTAACTCACGCACTCTGTAGTCCTCTCACCCAGTAACTCACGCACTCCGTAGTCCTCTCACCCAGTAACTCACGCACTCCGTAGTCCTCTCTCTCACCCAGTAACTCACGCACTCTGTAGTCCTCTCACCCAGTAACTCACGCACTCCGTAGTCCTCTCACCCACGCACTCCTTATCGCTCCCTCTACCCACAAGGTGACTCAGATACACCCACTTCATTATATCCCCCAAGTAACACAAGACCAATGGTAAAAAAGGAACAAGAAAATCAGTTAAAGACTTTGTTTTATGTCTCCCACCAGAAAAACAAACAAGTGAGGAAACAACAACAACAAACAGAAAAAACAAAAATTGATGAAGACAAAAAATTCAAGTTGGTTCACAGAAATAAATTGATTTACTGAATAAATATAAAGTGACATATTCTTAAACGCCAGACGGTTAGTATTTCCCAGGGCCCCTCTACCTACCGCCTCCAGGTCTACCTGTCGCCTCCAGGTCTACCTGTCGCCTCCAGGTCTACCCTGCTCCCTCCAAGTCTACCTGCTCCCAGGTATATATTCCCCTCCAGGTCTACCTGCTCCCTCCAAGTCTACCTGCCCCCAGGTATATATTCCTCTCCAGGTCTACCTGCCCCCAGGTATATATCCCCCTCCAGGTCTACCTGCCCTCCCAATTCTACCTGCCCCGGGATTACCTGCCCCTCCCCTCCAGGTCTACCTGCCCCTCCCCTCCAGGTCTACATGCCCTTACCCTCCAGGTCTACATGCCCTTACCCTCCAGGTCTACTTCCCCTCTCCAGGTCTACCTGCCCCTCCCCTCCAGGGCTACCTGTCCCTCCCTCCAGGTCTACCTGCCCCTCCCCTCCAGGTCTATCTGCCCTTCCCCTCCAGGTCTACCTGCCCTTCCCCTCCAGGACTACCTGCCCTCCCATCCCCTCTAGGACTATCTGCCCTTCCCTCCAGGACTACCTGCCCTTCCCCTCAAACAACCAGCCAAACATCGCTAAAACAAAACAATACCTCTGTGTGTCTTTGTTTGAAATTTAAATAACCTTTTATATTTTTTTTTTCATTTCACAAACTATTATTTCCAGAACCCTTAAAATAAGCACCCGGAATCTCTACAGTTACAAACATTAAATTGTAATCAGACCTTCCAATTGCTGACTTAATTCCTTCTCCCGTAACCAAAATCCACAAGAAAGCCGAGAATTTATATATATATATATGTGTGTGTGTATGTGTGGAATCCTCTCCCTGATCTCGATGGGGGTTAAGAGCCTCTGTTTTTCACTCAACTTGTGAATTTTAAGTTGCAAAATGACCTGTATTGTATATATATATTTTTTTAACATAGATCTTTACTTAGAAATAGTTTATATAGTTTTAGTTTTTATTTGTTTATGTTATAGGATTATGTTGTGTTGTTTTGAACCAGGTGGGTAATTCTGTAGTCCTTCCCAGTTTGGTGACGCTGAGATATGAAAGGAAAGGAGGCTTATTGGCCATTGTATAAGCGAAGGTCGAGTGTGTCTATTGCGTGAAGTGGGATTGTTGGAGAGACAGACAGACAGAGAGAGAGAGAGAGAGAGAGAGAGAGAGAGATCACAACTTTACTTACACATAAAGTCAACCTTCTCATTTAAACTCCTACAACATATCGCTTCTATACCCATTCGTTCCTAAACCCATAACGAGGTTTATTTTTAACGTTATTCGGTTAATGATAACACTGGTCAACAAAGTTTTTGTTGCATTGCTATAAACACTTGATTCTACCTAATTTGGGTGTGCTGATCTCATATCTGAAGTTAGTTTCTTTCTGTAAGCTCTAGTTTTTTTGCAATCAAGGTATTTTGAAATTTCAAAATTTCGTCTTCGTCTTATTGACCTCGTCGTTTATCTTGAAAAATATGTCATTAAACTGTCATTAAATTAGCTGGGTAATAAACAATAAAATATTACATATTCTAAATTTATTCAACAACACAATTTGAAACATGTTCCATCTAAAACAAAGGTTGAAATTTGTATAAAACTCATTGTTAGGTAAGAAATTTGTTACTATGAGGAGACAAAGCCCAATCACATTTTAGCCAGGTAGGAATTTGCGCTTGAAGCTCTTGCGTTTGTGAAATGTCTCAGGGCACTCTCGTTTAATGCTCCAGCAGTAGTCTGCCATCATATGTTTGTCCCATCTCCCTTGGTAGCGGTCTTCCATGGTCTTGAGATCCTGATGAAACCGCTCGCCTTGCTCGTCACTTACTGCCCCTAGGTTCTCAGGGAATCTATCAAGATGACTATATAGAAAATGGAGTTTGACACTCATATTGCATCCAAGGTCATGAAAGGCTGACAACATGGTTGCTACAAGGGTTTCATAGTTGTCAGCCTTTTTATTACCAAGAAAGTTTTCCATTACCGCCACAAATGAAAGCCATGCACCCCTTTCCTTGTCGTCCATCTTTCTGACAAAGTCTTGATCACGTACAAGTGCACGAATTTGTGGTCCATCAAACACACCTGCTTTTATCTTCTCAAATGACAAAGCAGGGTGAGCAGAGACTATGTGTTGGAAGCATTCACCATCAGTATTTAATGCTCTGACAAACTGTTTCATCAGGCCCAGCTTGATATGGAGAGGAGGAAATATGATCTTTTCTCGACTGACGATTGGATCATTGACAATGTTTGGCATACCAGCTTCCAGAGTCTCACGTAAGGGCCACTCCTTCAGGTTCCAATGCCTGTCTCTAGCTCGGCTGTCCCACATGCAAAGAAAGCAGGGATACTTTGTAAATCCTCTTTGTTGGCCAAGAAGGAAGTTCACCATTTTGAGGTCAACACAAATTGTCCAGTTGTGCTCATGGTATTTTAGCAGGTGAATCACAGTTTTAATGTCATTATACTCCTCTCGTAAGCACACAGAATGACCCACTTGAACAGCTGCATAGACATTACCATTATGTAGTAGCACACACTTCAGGCTACGCTTACAACTATCTAGAAATAATCGCCAGTCATTTGGACTATACAATGGAATCCCTAATTCCTGGAGAAGACCCGGGATATTATGACAGTAAACAAACTTATTCTCCTCTGTAAAGAATGGCACAAAATCCTGTTCCCGCTTTCTGAAGTCTGAAACTTTTGTGGTCTGGTTCAGTAGAGCCTTTTCTTGCAACCTAGAAGCTAGAACTTCTGCTGCATTTTTGGAGAGACCCAAATCACGCACAAGGTCATTCAGCTCTGGCTGACTAAACTTCTGAGGGGTTGATGACTCTGGTGTACCATCAGAAGAATCGTCGGAATCTGCAAGTATTTCTTGAGTTTCATGTTCACTCTCTTGGTCTTTGTCGCTTCCCTCCTCTTCAGCTGGAGACAACCCATTAAAAACTGGAACTGGTAGCTCATCAGAGTGCAAAGTAGGTCGAATTGCTGAAGGGATACTAGGATACGATATTTTATGTCTGTTTTTCTTGCCAACACCCTTCGTATTGATCAGACAAAAATAGCAGTCAGTTGTGTGGTCCTTCGGTTCTCGCCAGGTCATGGGAATTCCGAACGGTGAGCCCTTACGTTTTCCTTTTGTCCAGTCACGCAGCATTTCTTCGCAGTTATGACACACAGCATGTGGAGCCCATTTTTTGTCTTGGTCGCCAAGAGTAAGTCCGAAGTACGCTTTATAGCCGCGCCTCACAAACGATGTTATATTGCGCCTCTGACGAATAAGCGTGAAGTATCCACAAATATAACAGAAGGCATCAGGTTTGTTCACACATTGATTTCTCTTTGTAGCCATGACCAAATCTGAAAGAAAAAACAGACAAAATTATATCTCCCTATTGATACCATAATCGTGTAATTAATTAATTTGACCGCAAACGGCTAGAATGTAAAACCTCAAATTACATGAAAACTGGAGCATGCAGAACAAAACTGGTTTCAAATATGAAATCAGCAGATCAAAAATGGTAAGAAACAGTAAAGAAATCTCATGCAACTGGGAATTATAAAAAATTTGTTGTCCTGTGTAATATACAGTATATTTTTTTTTTAAGAATTGAATTGTTGATAAAATTACATTATTGATTTATACATGTACAAAAGTCACGTCACACACACACACACACACACACACACACACACACACACACACACACACACACACACACACACCAACTGGAATTTGAGATGGTGAGACTGAATTCCAATGGAAGAAGCTTGTATATGTTTTAATCCCTTAAGAGTGAAGAGGTTTCCCCTTCCTTCTTCTTCCTCCTCCTCCTCCTCCTCCTCCTCCTCCTCCTCCCCCCCCTTCCTCCTCTTCCTCCTTTACCTCCTCCTCTAACTCCTCCTGCTTCTCTACCTTCCTTCTATCTCCTCCTCTCACCACCTCTCACTCCCTTTCCTCCTCCCCCTCCTCCATTCACCCCCTTTCCTCCCACTCCCATCTCTCCCCCTTCCCCTCCTCCATTCATCCCCTTTCCTCCCACTCCCATCTCTCCCCCTTCACCTCCCCCATTCATCCCTTTTCCTCCCACTCCCATCTCTCCCCCTTCCCCTCCTCCATTCACCCCCCTTTCCTCCCACTCCCATCTCTCCCCCTCCCCCTCCTCCATTCACCCCATTTCCTCCCACTCCCATATCTCCCCCTTCCCCTCCTCCATTCATCCCTTTTCCTCCCACTCCCATCTCTCCCCCTTCCCCTCCTCCATTCATCCCTTTTCCTCCCACTCCCATCTCTCCCCCTTCCCCTCCTCCATTCACCCCCTTTCCTCCCACTCCCATCTCTCCCCCTTCCCCTCCTCCATTCACCCCCTTTCCTCCCACTTCCATCTCTCCCCTTCCCCTCCTTCATTCACCCCCTTTCCTCCCACTCCCATCTCTCCCACTCCCATCTCTCCCCCTTCCCCTCCCCCCTTTCCTCCCACTTCCATCTCTCCCCCTTCCTCTCCCCCATTCACCCCCTTTCCTCCCACTCCCATCTCTCCCCCTTCCCCTCCTCCATTCACCCCCTTTCCTCCCACTCCCTTCTCTCCTCCTCTTCACCTTTCCCTTCTCCCACTCCTCCCTTCACCACCTCCCTCCTCTTTTCCTCTCTTCTCTTCTTCTTTCACTTTCTCCTCTTCCTTTCCTTCCCCCAAGAGAGATTAATGGAGGCAATCCTGGTGTGAGATAAGCGTTAAGAGAGTAAGAGAAGAGAGAGAGAGGATTACAAAGGGAAGAGAGAAGGAGGAGGAGGAGGAGGAGGAGGAGGAAGGATAAGAGTAGAGTGAAGGAAATTGATAAAGATGGAACGTAGAATGATAGAAGGATGATGGACAAATAAGAGAAGGTAAATTATAAGTAGATGGAATAGTGTAGAAAGTAAAGGGATGGAGGATTGCATGGTGAGAGAAATAGACGATGGTAGGATGGAACACAGGGAGGAAAGTAAGAGGATTGAGGATGGTATAAAAATGGAGGGTAAATCCTAGAATGAGATAGAAGTAAAAAAAATGAAGAGGATGAAAGATTGCGGAGCGAGAAAAAAAAGGAGAGAGAAATGTTAGGTTCTGAATAATAAGTTCTATATACAGGAGAGAACACAAACACCTGTATAGTTTTGTAGGTTCGGTTTACTGGATAAGAGTATGTACACAGAGGAGAGCAGCGGTCTCCCTGGCTAGGCTCCTTGTCAACTGCTATAGGCGACGTATGGCAAGTGATACATTAGCAGCTTCCATACGTCGCCAGGCACATTAATTAAGCATGTGGGATATGGTAGTAACATTGCCACACGCTGCTAGCTAGGCTGAATAAATAATACATAAATGGAGCACATACATAATATACATACATGATATATAATCCAGCATACATAATATACATACACCTCCCTCCCCCCTATACGCTCATAGCAAAGTCTTGAGCGGACCTTTTCTTTTGGATCCGTTCTGAGCGTCGAGGGACTTCATCACTGGGAAGGGTATGGGACTCAACACTGGTGGCGGGGCCAGCAGAAGGCATTGTTACGGGGCGGAGAAAACGGCGGTTCCTCCACCACACACGACCACTGGGTAACCGCACCTGGTAGTCCCGTGACCTGCCGAGACCCATAACTACGCCTACTTTGTCCCAACGTAGGGAGGTCGGGTCCTGAACACGGACTTGGGTGCCGACACTCAACCTGGGGAGAGAACGGGCGTGGTCATTGTAGCGGGCGGCGACGTCCTGAACACGTTCGGCGGCTCGGCGATCACAATCCTCTGTCTTGGCCTGCCACTCCTTGGAGAAGGATTGATGGTGAGCAGGGACACAAGAACGAAGGGGGCGTCCATACAAAACCTGGGCAGGGGAGCGTCCGGTGTAGTTAGGTGTGTTGCGGAGTTCAAGAAGACCCCTGTCGAAGGCCTCGCAGTCAATGTTCCCAGAAGGGGCCACCTTAAGGATGAGGTGCTTCAGGGATTTGACAGCAGCCTCAGCGTGGCCGTTGGACTGCGGGTAATGGGGCGATGACAACACATGCCGGACTCCCCATCGGTCAAGGAACACAGCAAAGTCCCGGCTTGTGAACTGAGGCCCTCCGTCGGTTCGCAGGCGTACGGGAACGCCCACGTCACGGAAGTAGTGGCGGAACTTGCTGATGGTGGCGGCAGACGTCGTGTCATTACCGCACTTGATGACAACCGGCCAACCAGAGAGACGGTCGACGATAACGAGGAAGGACTTTCCTGACACACAGAAAAAGTCGGCCGACACAGACTCAAAGGGGCGGGTGGGGTTGTCGTCACTCATAAAGGGTTCCTGCTGCTGGCTGGGTTGTAATACTTGGCAGGGCTCACACGCACGGACAACATTGGAGATGTCGGAGTTGATGCCGGGCCAGAACACAGTCTGTCGTGCACGTCGTTTGGTGGCCTCAGCTCCACGGTGACTGTCGTGAAGGCGGGCCAAGGCGTGGGGACGTGATGCAGCAGGGACAACTACACGTGCTCCGTACAGAACAAGGTCTCCGTCGCAGTAGAGTTCATCGCGGAGTTTCCAATACGGGAGCAGGGTGTTGTGAAGATCGTAGCGGTTGCTAGGAAATCCATTCCTCACACACTCGACAAGTCGGACGTAGGAAGGGTCATCTCGGGCCGCTGTTCGAAGGTCCTCCATTGCCATGTCGTCATCTGGTGACAGGTCCGAACGAAGGGATTGGACGGCATGGAGAGTGACCACAGTCCTGACGGAAAGAGCGAGGTCGGCGTCGAGTACATGGTCTTCTGGAGTAGGGCGGCTGACAGGAGAGCGGGATAAGGCATCAGGGATGCAGAGCTCCTTACCAGCACGCCACACTGCAGTGAAGATGTACGCCGAGAGCTTCTCTTTCAGACGCTGGAGGCGAGGGTTCTCAACGGCGTCTAGCGTGTAGTGGTTGAGGATCGGGACAAGCGGGCGATGGTCGGTCACTAGGTGAAAGTATTGCAGGCCTATGAGGTAAAACCTGCACTTGGACATCGCCCAAACCACAGCCAACAGCTCCAACTCAATAGTGGCGTAGCGCGTCTCAGTGTCAGAGAGGAAACGCGAGCCACACTGGACGAGCCGGAACTGCCCTCCACCATGATCCTGCAGTAGGGCGTATCCCACGCCATACAAGCGTGAGGCATCTGTCTGCAGAACTGTCGGCAAGGCTGGGTCAAACGTGGCGAGGACAGGTTGAGCAGCTGCGGAGATGTCCGACGAAAACTCTGCTAACTGGTTGACGAGACCGATGAAGGACCTCAAGTCGGTCAGGTTAGCAGGGGTGGGAAAATCCGTAATGGCGCGGACCTTTTCCGGGTCAGCTGCGATACCATTCCCTGAGAGGGTGTACCCACAAAAGTCAACTGAAGAGCTGGCCAGAACAAACTTGTCGGCATTTAGGGTAATGCCGTGCTTCCGGCACCTGTTGAGTACCTCGTAGATACGGCAGAGGTGATCCATATAATCCTCGTCGTACACGAGTATGTCGTCGACCACTTTCACGCAGTTTGCCAGACCTTGTAGAGCCATATCACCTCGAAGACAGAAAGCGTCTCCTGTAGCGGCGAATCCCATGGGGCCACGGCAATAACTGTAACGTCCATGTGGGGTGATGAACGTTGTGAGTGGTCGGTCTTCTTCGGCAAGCTCTATCTGCCAGTATCCACACAGGGCGTCCATCGTCGTGAAGAAACGCGCCTTCGGGTTCACGCTGCGTATGGCTGCAAAGGGCGTGGGAGAAGGGTGCGCAGGACGAGACACCTGGTTGTTGAGCTTGGAAAGGTCAGTGGTGATCCGAACACCACCTTTAGGTTTTGCGACGACAACCATCGGGTGACACCATGGAGACGGGTCATCGCCGGTTGGTACTATAATTTCTTGGGCGACCATGGAGTCCAGCTCGTTTTTGACCGCCTCGCGGAAGGCCAGAGGAACCAGTCGAGGGGTGTAAATAGCGAATGGCTTTGCGTCGTCCCTCAGGTGGATCCTCATGGGGGGACCTGCCATCTTTTTGAGAGGCTTGGATTCCAGAGCGGACTTGGTCACCAGAACGTCGCTGAATTCCTTCAGGAAGTACTTCCGAGCATCCGAAGGAGAGGTGTCACTGGCAAGAGGCAGGGGTAGGGCGGCAGCAGGGTCGTTGATGCTCCCTTTTTGCACCCTGTTGGCGTGTTTTACCTCAAGAATAGGTTTGGGGAAGTCCTGGGAGATGATGGCCAACTCCTGACAATGTCTGTAGGACAGCAAAGGAGTCTGGACACCGTTATGCACATCAATCCAGGCTTGACACGACCTGTTGCCAAAGGTGACTTGTGCTTGGAGTGAACCCAGGGCCGGGGTCATCTGTGAACCATCTGCCATAAAGCGGAGATCCTTGGGGGGCGGTCCTAGATCACTTGGAGAGAGCCCCAAGCATTGCAAATGCTGGGGACCGATGACTGTAGCATCGGCGCCGGTGTCGGGCAACATCTGAAGACGGGATGACACACCGCCGTAGGTCACGATGACGCTGATGTACTGGGGGACTTTGGTCCTGGGACGCGGGGGGGAGCACACATTCCTAATGTGGCTCGAGCGTTGTCAAGAGTCGTCGTACCTCTGATTGGAAGACTGTGGGCGGCCCTCTCTGGTGGAGGGGGGCTGAAGCTTCCGCCGACGCGGTCCCTTGGGTATGTTGGAAGGGCAACACTTGTCATAGTGGCCCAGACGACTGCACACATTGCACTGGACGCGTTTGGCTGGGCACCGTACTGTGAGTGACCAGTGGCCCTTACGGTCACAACTGTTGCAGGTAGACTGAGCAGCTGGACACACCTGTGTTCCGTGCTGCTTACCACAGTTGTTGCAAAATAAACCGGGCGTGGACGTGGTGGGCGAAGGCGTAGGAACAGACTTCTTGTCCTTCTTGTACCGGGACACAGCGCGTACAGCTGTAGGGGGAGCACGGATGGCAGAGGTGGCACACCTGGCAGCCTCATAGGAGCAACATATCGTCAACACATCCTTAAGAGAAGAGGAAGAGTCGACGGAGGTGAGGCGTTGGACAAGTTCCTCGTCCTTAACACCCATCAGGATCACCTGCCTCAACTGGGTCTCCTCGCACTGCTGGTGGTGGCCTGGACATATATCTACCTCTTCCGAGGCTCTCTTAAGACGCACGTAAAAGGCATCAAAAGACTCACCCTCCATCTGTCTGCAGCTAAACAATTCCCTCCTGCGCAGAGCTTCATTCTGCTGTCCTTTGATGTGCCGTTGTAGAACGTCCAGTACCTCCTCTACAGACAGCGAAGAGGTTGGGGGTACCTGCAACGTATGTTCCAAGACACGCTGAATTTCCAAGGACAGGCACATACGCAGCTGGATGAGTTGTTTAGGCTGTGACAAACTCTGGAGATCCACCATTGTAGAATAATCAGTCCACCGTCGCCGCCATTCACGAAAAGTCTGGAAATTCACATCAGGCTTCAAGATGGGCGGTGTTTGAGCTGCTGCTTTAGGTGGGGCTGGGGGGTGTGAAGGAAGCATGGATGAGGTATCTGAACCAGTCGGTACCGAGGCAGTGTTAGAGCCAGGGGCTTGGTTAACAGTGAGGCGAGATATCAAGGCTTCAAACCGTTCACTGTCTTCCAATCTCCGTTGGTTGTCTCGTTCTGCCTCTGCTTGCCTTCTGTGCTCATCCGCCAAACGTCTGTGGGCTTCATCCTCGCGTTTCTCATCTCTCATAAACTTCAGTAAAGCAATTATCTCTGGAGACAACGCTGAATATTGAGGTGAGGGACTGCGCGATGTGGGGGCTGGAGCGTCGTGGCCGGCCTGGTCATCCATCTCTGCGGGGCTATCACCCGCCTGGCTCATCCAGGCGCTGGGTCCACGGCTACGTAAGGCGTGAGACATAACTACTTCCTCTGTGTACTATGTCTTAAATCAGTGTTGACCGGTCAGCCCGTCGTATCAACAAGATTTCAGACAAAAATTAATTAAATACACAGATAAGTAGGTTATATATATAAAATATATATATAAAAAAGCCGCGCGGTCAGCGAGTGTTAGTACAGTACGTGTGCGAGTGAGTGTGTGTCCCGGGCGGGCAAAGCGTCTCGCCCCAGCTGTGAGGGGGGGTGGAGGCGGCGCTGTGAGGGGGTGGGGGGAGAGGCGCGGCGACTCCCAGTCAGCCCAGTTACCCTCAGAACGCGGTCAGAGACGGGTGCACTGAACTCTACTCCTTACAAATGCCCAGAACGTGCCGTATACCTTGGGAATCCTTTAGAACAAGGTCACACATGAATGGCACGAAACACACAATGCACTAAACACTTCACAGAAAATCACTGTCACTGACACTGCTCAAAGTTGCTGAGATTCTTCGAGGAGAGATGATGCTGGGGAGTTGACCCAAGCGAGAGAGGAGTCCGTACGCCGGCTTTCCACAGACTTTGCACTTTCACTCATAATTATCCAGTAAGATCGGATCACTGCGCCATGTTAGGCTCTGAATAATAAGTTCTATATACAGGAGAGAACACAAACACCTGTATAGTTTTGTAGGTTCGGTTTACTGGATAAGAGTATGTACACAGAGGAGAGCAGCGGTCTCCCTGGCTAGGCTCCTTGTCAACTGCTATAGGCGACGTATGGCAAGTGATACATGAGCAGCTTCCATACGTCGCCAGGCACATTAATTAAGCATATGGGATATGGTAGTAACATTGCCACACGCTGCTAGCTAGGCTGAATAAATAATACATAAATGGAGCACATACATAATATACATACATGATATATAATCCAGCATACATAATATACATACAAGAAAGAGAGAGAGTTGGGAAAATTAATCTCCATAGCAATAATTCGAAACTCGTTCAATGGGTTCAAAATCTCGTCCAAGTAATTCGGAGATTTGGTTCACTAGTTCAAGGATTCGGTCCGTTAGTTCGGAGACTCGTTGCAATGGTTCAAAGATAAATTCCAATAGTTCGGAGACTCTTGTTAACAGTTTAAAGACTCATTCCAACAGTTCGAACAATAGTACCAGTAGATAAGAGACTCATTCCACCATTTCGGAGATTTTAGCAAAATAAAGATTCACCACATCAGTTCAGTGTCTTCACTCGTGACTACACATAAAAAGGAACACTCGAAATAAGGGAAAAGGTGAGAGAATGAAGCAGAAGAGCTAAAAGGGAGAGAAGAGCAGAGGATGAAGGGGCGGTACCAGGGTTCGTGAAGCGCTGTACGTCACTCTGTGCTTCACTCTCCTTCTCTTTTATCTTATTTCTCTTTATTTATATTATCACTTATTGCGTCTTATCTAATTACAACCTTTATTCCTTCTAGTTCTATATATTTTTTGTCTAATTTGGTTGCATTTTTTTTTTGCATTTTTATTTTAGGTTGATTATTTTGTCCTGGTTTTGTGGATTTCAAAAAGTAATATTTTTCTCTTACTTATTTAATATTTTGTTTGTTCCTCACTACCACCACTACCATTACCAGCACCACCAACATCACCACCACTACTACTACCACTATCATCAGTAATAACACTACCAGTACCACCACTATCAACACCATCATCATCACCACCACTACTAACACCATCATCATTACCACCACCACTAACACCATCATCATCACCACCACCACTAACACCATCACCACCACCACTAACACCATCATCATTACCACCACCACTAACACCATCATCATTACCACAACCACTATCAACACCATCATCATCACCACCACCACTAACACCATCATCATTACCACCACCACTAACACCATCATCATTACCACCACCACTAACACCATCATCATTACCACAACCACTATCAACACCATCATCATCACCACCACCACTAACACCATCATCATTACCACTACCACTAACACCACCATCAACACCATCATCATCACCACCACCACTAACACCATCATCATTACCACCACCACTAACACCATCATCATTACCACCACCACTAACACCATCATCATTACCACCACCACTAACACCATCATCATTACCACCACCACTAACACCACCACCAACACCATCATCACCACCACCACTAACACCATCATCATTACTAACACCACCACCAACACCATCATCACCACCACCACTAACACCATCATCACCACCACCACTAACACCATCATCATTACCACCACCACTAACACCATCATCATTACCACCACCACTAACACCATCATCATCACCACCACCACTAACACCATCATCATTACCACCACCACTAACACCATCATCATTACCACCACCACTAACACCATCATCATCACCACCACCACTAACACCATCATCATTACCACTACCAATAACACCACCACCAACACCATCATCATCACCACCACTAACACCATCATCATTACCACCACCACTAACACCATCATCATTACCACCACCACTAACACCATCATCATTACCACCACCACTAACACCATCATCATTACCACCACCACTAACACCATCATCATTACCACCACCACTAACACCACCACCAACACCATCATCACCACCACCACTAACACCATCATCATTACTAACACCACCACCAACACCATCATCACCACCACCACTAACACCATCATCACCACCACCACTAACACCATCATCATTACCACCACCACTAACACCATCATCATTTCCACCACCACTAACACCATCGTCATTCTCACCACCACTAACACCACCACCAACACCATCACCAACACCATCATCACCACCACCACTAACATCATCATCATTACTAACACCACCACCAACACCATCATCACCACCACCACCATCATCACCACCACCACTAACACCATCATCATTACCACCACCACTAACACTATCATCACCACCACCACTAACACTATCATCACCACCACCACCAACACCATCATCACCACCACCACCACTAACACCATCATCATTACCACCACCACTAACACCATCATCATTACCACCACCACTAACACCATCATCATTACCACCACAACTAACACTATCATCACCACCACCACTAACACCACCACCACCATCATCACCACCACCACCACCACTAACACCATCATCATTACCACCGCCACTAACACCATCATCATTACCACCACCATTAACACCATCATCACCACCACCACCACTAACACCATTATCATTACCACCGCCACTAACACCATCATCATTACCACCACCACTAACACCATCATCATTACCACCACCACTAACACCATCATCATTACCACCACCACTAACACCATCATCATTACCACCACCACTAACACCATCATCATTACCACCACCACCACTAACACCATCATCATTACCACCACCACCACTAACACCATCATCATTACCACCACCACTAACACCATCATCACCACCACCACTAACACCATCATCATTACCACCACCACTAACACCATCATCATTACCACCACCACTAACACCATCGTCATTACCACCACCACTAACACCACCACCAACACCATCACCAACACCATCATCACCACCACCACTAACATCATCATCATTGCTAACACCACCACCAACACCATCATCACCACCACCACCATCATCACCACCACCACTAACACCATCATCATTACCACCACCACTAACACTATCATCACCACCACCACTAACACTATCATCACCACCACCACCAACACCATCATCACCACCACCACCACTAACACCATCATCATTACCACCACCACTAACACCATCATCATTACCACCACCACTAACACCATCATCATTACCACCACAACTAACACTATCATCACCACCACCACTAACACCACCACCAACACCATCATCACCACCACCACTAACACCACCACCAACACCATCATCACCACCACCACTAACACCATCATTACCACCACCACTAACACCATCATCATTACCACCACCACTAACACTATCATCACCACCACCACCACTAACACCACCACCAACACCATCATCACCACCACCACTAACACCATCATTACCACCACCACTAACACCATCATCATTACCACCACCACTAACACTATCATCACCACCACCACTAACACCACCACCAACACCATCATCACCACCACCACTAACACCATCATTACCACCACCACTAACACCATCATCATTACCACCACCACTAACACTATTACCTCCACCTCTTCCCTCCCCGACCAGATATCCCTCCTCCTAGTGACAGGCCTGGCACTTGACATTATTAGTGACCTGCCGCATTTTGCCATAAACAGATAAATTGTACCGGGAATTTTCCCCCCACACACTCATCATTGTCACTTTATGTAACTTGCTGACAAAACCCATGACCCTTCAGGCCTTTTGCGCCCTTAATGCATGAGTCATAAAGGCAAGCATGAACTCCGCATGCTTCCCAGTTGGGCGCTGTAAACGCTTCTGCGCTTCACCTTGCACAGGATGTAAGGGGGTGCCCAATAAACTAGCCCCCTCCGGGGCAATCTGAATCTGAATCTCCGCCACCACTAACACCACCACCAACACCATCATCACCACCACCACTAACACCATCATCACCACCACCACCACCACTAACACCATCATTACCACCACCACTAACAATACCATCACCACAACCAACAACACGCCCTCACCACTGACACCACCACCACTAACACCACCACCACCACGAACACCACCACCAACACCATCATCACCACCATCATCACCATCACCACTTACACCATCATCACCACCACCACTAACAATACCATCACCACAACCAACAACACGCCCTCACCACTGACACCACCACCACCACCACCATTAACACCATCATTATCACCACCACTAACACCACCACCACCACCACCACCACGAACACCACCACCAACACCATCATCACCACCACCATCATCACCACCACCACTAACACCATCACAACCACCACCACCACGAACACCACCACCAACACCATCATCACCACCATCATCACCACCACCACTAACACCATCATCACCACCACCACCACCACTAACACCATCATTACCACCACCACTAACAATACCATCACCAGAACCAACAACACGCCCTCACCACTGACACCACCACCACCACCACTAACACCATCATTACCACCACCACTAACAATACCATCACCAGAACCAACAACACGCCCTCACCACTGACACCACCACCACCACCACTAACACCATCATTACCACCACCACCACTAACAATACCATCACCACAACCAACAACACGCCCTCACCACTAACACCACCATCACTAACACCACCACCACCACCACCACTAACACCATCATCACCACCACCACCACCACGACCACCACTAACACCATCATTACCACCACCACTAACAATACCATCACCACAACCAACAACACGCCCTCACCACTGACACCACCACCACTAACACCACCACCACCACCACCACGAACACCACCATCACCACTAACCTAACCTAACCTAACTTAACCGAGCCCTACGCGGTTTAGTGTGAAAATTAGCAGGTTCGGGATTTTGGATTAGTGTGGCATCCTTATTTCTTACGCAGAGGATACTGGAGGATGGGAAGGATGGCGTGAGCTACGTTGGGGAGACGTTGGGGAGACGTGTTGGGGAGAGGTGTTGGGGAGAAGTTTTGGGGTGAAGTTTTGGGGAGAGGTGTTGGGGAGAGGTGTTGGGGAGAGGTGTTGGGGTGAAGTGTTGGGGTGAAGTGTTGGGGAGAAGGAAGGTTGTGTATGTTGGCAGAGGATTTTGGGTGAGAGGGGAGGTTGAGTACAGGAGAGAGTGTTATGAGGAATATTTTCCTGGGCATTGGAAAGAAAATGGTGTGTGTGTGTGTGTGTGTGTGTGTGTGTGTGATAATAATAATAATAATAATTAACGGTTTATTGAAAGAGCTTGGCAGCCAGAAGGCTGAAAATATACAGTTACATATTTGGGGAATGGGTTACGAATTACAAATAATATACAAGTAACATAAGTGACACAAATAAGACATATAATAACTTAGATGGGGAAAAGCTCAAACTACAGTTCATTTAAACATAGTGACAGTGTTACAGTATTACAAGTTATTGATAATTTTTACAATGGTTGGGACTGGGCTGTTCTTATAGCGATCAGTTCGTGCACGTATGGGCTGGATGCGGTTGTGGTGTCGAACAGCAATTCTCGGACAAGGGATCTCAGGTGGTAGTAGGAGCCGGTGTCGGGGATGGTGTAGAAGCTTCTTACCAAATTTGCAGATGAGGTCGTGGTGATGGTCAGTGAGAGTCGAAAGGGTCAGTGTGTTGAGCGCTTCTTGATGTGTGGAGTAGGAAGGGGAGAGAATAATCTTGCATGCCCTCTTTTGCACTTTTTCTAGGTGTTTACGTTGTGTGGCATTTAGGGAGGAAGACGAGGTGGGGGAGGCATAGGTGAGCTTGGGAAGTATGAATGTTGTGTAAACACTGAGGAGCTCGTGTGCAGGAACTCCGAGGGACTTGAGTCGGCGGAGGAGGTGGAGACGGAAACTGGAGGATTTGACAACTTCACTGACGTGTGGTTTCCAATTTAGTTTGTTGTCTATGGTGACGCTGAGGAGCTTCGTGGAATCTACAACCTGGAGTGTGTTCGGACCTAAAGTAATGGAAGGAGGTGGGAAAATGTCGAAGGAGAGGTTGATGTGCATAACCATGGTCTTGGTATGGTTGATGGTGACATGGTTGTTGGTGGCCCAGTTTTGGAGACTGTTCAATAAATCCTGAAGGGCAGTATAGTTGGGAGCAGAATTGTTGACGCTGATCCCAATGGTGGAGTCGTCGACATATTTCCAGCGAGCAGGGGTTTCTCTTAGGGCATCATTGATGAGCATAAGGAAGCAGAGTGGTCCCATCTTGGTGCCTTGGGGGACGCCACAGGTGAGTGACTGAAAGGTGGAGACAGCCCCTCGGAAGCGTACAGCTTGGCGTCGGTCACTGAGGAAGTCTGTAAGCCATGGTATAAGACTTCTCCGAAGCCCGAGGTCAATAGCTTTGTTGATGATTATATTGTGGTCGACTAGGTCGAATGCTTTAGTGAAATCAATGAAGGCGACAGCTACAGACGTTTTTCGTTTCTTGAGATGGCGGTATATGTAATCGAGAAAGCTGACAAGACAGTGAGTGGTGGAGGAAGTTCATGTTGCCAAATTGCTAAGGGTCTACGACTCCTGCAATATCAGCATAAGCCCAGTCGAACACAAAACTTTCACAGATTAGGCTGGGTATTGGGGTGATTGCAATAGGTCGTAGCTGATTTAAGGATTGTGGGCTGGTTGACTTGGGCACTGGTGATACATAAGAGGTCTTCCAGTCAGCTGGGCATCTGGCTTGACTGAGAGAAGCATTGATGATGGAGCATAGGGGTTTAGCAAGCTCCGGGGAGAACTCCTTGAAGAGTTTCATTGGTAAGTCAATGGGGGTGGTAGAGCGTTTTAATTTTAGTTTGTCCAAGCGTTTTGCTACTTCAAATTCTTCTACTAAGTCAGTGGGAAGGGGGGCTGGTAGGTAAGCAGGGAGAGTGGTTGTGTCAAGCCGTGGGAGCGTCTGGCATATAGTGGCGAAATGGTTATTTGTTTGCTCAGCTGCGTCAACATTAGTGAGATGGCTAAGGAAGGGGAGGGGGTGTGTCTTATTGCTTAGTCCACAGAGTTCTTTAAGCTTACCATACCATTGACTGATGTTGGTCTGCTTCAGGTGTTGTAATTTGGTTGGGTAGTGGGACTTCTTTGCAGTGCGTATTTCGCGGATGACTCGGTTGAGAAGGGACCTGTAGCGGATGTGGTCATTGAGATGAAAAGCTCTGTCTCTCTGTTGCATAAGTCTTTTGATCCGAGGGGTGATCCAGGGCAAGTCAGCTGGGTGAGATCTGTACATGTGTGTGTGTATGTCCTTTCCTCTCTCTCTCTCTCTCTCTCTCTCTCTGTCGTATCTGCCTTTTAATTCACGATTCAACAGAAAGGCGGACAGCGTTTTGTCTCGTAACACCAACACAGCTTCATAAATATCTTCTTCATTGGTTGTAAAAATTCTGACCCCACCCTTTAAAATGTGTTTGTGTGTAATGATAATAATAATAATAATTAACGGTTTATTGAAAAAGTTCTGCAGCCCGAAGGCTGAAAATATACATTGGACATAAATGACTTATTACATACATTGGTGGTTTAACAAAAGCCTTCATTAGAGAAAGGTAAAGGACCATACAGTGAACATACAGATTAATGTAGGTGTTGAACAGCAAACTCGTCGTGTAGTAACTCCCTCCCAGATGGTGTTAGGAGGAACTCACGTGGTGTAGTAGTTCCCTCAGATGTTGTCATGAGGGACCTGGCATGGTGTAGTAATTCCCTCGCTGATGGTGTTATGAGGGGCCTCACGTGTAGTAATTCCCTCACAGATAGTGTTAGGAGGGACCTATGTGGTGTAGTAGTTCCCTCAGATGGTGTTATGAGGGACCTCACGTGTAGTAATTCCCTCACAGATGGTGTTATGAGGGGCCTCACGTGGTGTAGTAATTCCCTCATAGATGGTGTTACGAGGGGCCTCACGTGGTGTAGTAACTCCCTCACAGATGGTGTTATGAGGGACATCACGTGGTGTACGAATTCCCTCACAGATGGTGTTATGAGGGACCTGACGTGGTGTAGTAATTCCCTCACAGATGGTGTTATGAGGGGCCTGACGTGGTGTAGTAATTCCCTCACAGATGGTGTTATGAGGGGCATCCCGTGGTGTAGTAATTCCCTCACAGATGGTGTTATGAGGGACCTCACGTGGTGTAGTAATTCCCTCACAGATGGTGTTATGAGGGACCTGACGTGGTGTAGTAACTTCCTCACAGATGGTGTTATGAGGGACCTCACGTGGTGTAGTAATTCCCTCACAGATGGTGTTATGAGGGACTTGACGTGGTGTAGTAACTTCCTCACAGATGGTGTTATATGAGTGAGGTGTGGCCCCAGGCCTTCCTATCGTAGACGGATTAACACATCGCTGGTTGTTGGGTCTCACGGGCCGTTATCACTGGGTACCTGGGACCTCACTGTTGAGTTGTTCTCACTGACTTAAGCACTGTTCACCACTGTTCACCTCTGTTTAACACTGGTTCCATTCCTTTGTGTGTGTGTGTGTGTGTGTGTGTGTGTGTGTGAATCTCTTAAAGTTTAGCTACTGAATGGTATATTTCATTGCAATAAGTTTCAGTAACCAATGTTTTAAAATGGAACAAATTGACGCAGTCCTTTTAAAAGTTAACCTTCAGGAAAAACATGATTGTGATGACAGGTGTTTAGTGTTACCAAACCCCTGACAGTGAAAACAGACTGTAAATTCTAGCAGATCACAAGACTCAGGGAAATTTAAGTCCTTGTACATTATTCACTTTCAAGACACACTTTCTCTCTACTGCTTAAAAGAACATGATATTCATTCTACTCAAAGAAAGTTTATGAGTTTAAAAAAAATATTAACAGACATCAGACTGAAATCTTATATGGAATTATACATCTTGGAAATTCACTTGTGTGTTTAGAATGACATTATTCCGCAAACAAATGATTTTCTTACTTTTCGAAGATCTCCAAGCTTGCAGTGCAGAAACGGAGAGGAGAGGGGAGGGGAGGGGTGGGGGCCGTCCGTCAGCGTTGGGGCCCATATGCCACCAGCCCTGCACCAGCCCTCATCTCCCAGGGTAAACACACGGCAGAAATAACAAATACGGTGTCGCACTTTGACCGTGGCGGCGTCTCCTTACTCCTCACACCGTCCTGCTCTCCACCGTTCCTCCACAGTTGAGTTGATTCTCTAGCGTACAATTTCTTCTGAAAAGGACAAATGTTGTCGTCATAACAGTGGTCTTACATCTTAGTGAGGGTTTACACAGACCCAGTGTCACCATCAACAATATTTAATCATAAAAGTCCCAATGTCTAAATGTTAGGAGAGGAGAAAATAAACTCAGGTCCACGTGGTAGGAATTACGAGCGGAGCTGTGGTGGGTCTGGCCAGGCCCAGGAAACAGCTGCTGAGGATACGCTATCTACAGTACACGGCGTTGTAGGAGTTGGTGAGTTCTTTGTCATGGAGGTTGTGAGGTTGTTTGGTTATGTTTGTGAGAGTTTTGGGTTGTAGAGATTAGAGGGATTTCGGGGCTGGAAGGTTGAAGGCCATATAAGAGATATTCTGTTTCCTCGTGTTCCTACTGGGTCATGTATACACTCAGGGGTGCTTGGGGACATTCTTGCTGTCCATCCAAAATTTGCTGCTAGCCCACATTGATTTTAGTCCTCAAATAGAATATAACTTCTACTGTATATAAACCTGTCCTGTGTGGCAGTGAACAGTGATAGCACCCTCAGTGTCAAGGCGTGACTGAATTACTCAGTATAGGCAAACTGAACTCCAAGCTTTGCAAATAAATTTGTTAACCGCAAATCACTCCCAGGGTAGACGGCTTTAGTAGCTGAGTTTAGAGACAACAGGGAAACACTAAGATAAATAAAATATAAATTTATACTGTAATAGAACTGAAGGAACATAAAGTTCAGCATCAGAGAGGTCCAGGAGCTGGCAAGAGACGAGCTCAGTGGAGGATGAGAAACGGATGAAGTAGTAGAGAATGTATTGTGAAGATGGTGGATGATGGTAAAGAAGAGAGGAGGTGACGGTAAGGAGAGAGGATGGTGAAGTCACTGAAAGTTGACGAGTAGGAGAGAAGTATGTCGAGAATGTTAGGGTGTGTGAGATGAGAAGGTCTCCGGAGGCTGGCAAGAGTTGGGGAAGAGGTAGGGAGGGAGGGAGTTAAGGTGGGTAGGGGGGAGGTAAAGGGGGTTAGGGGAGGGGGGGAGGGAGGGAAGTAGAGAAGTAGGGACGGAAAGGTTGTCAGCGTTTCGTGTACAGTAGGTAAACAATTAAGTGAGTTACGATGTTTTCGAGATATGAAAGGTTTAGTGACTGAACCATGAGGACCCATAAACTAGACGTTAACTAACCAGCAAACGAGGACTTGGGGGGGGGGGGGGATGTAAAACGTAATTCAATTCCATAAAGAAACAGTGTCTTATTTTATGACCGAATGCAAACGCAAATATTCTCATTAACGATCAATTATGAGGTAACAGCGGTGATTCAGACACGGGAACAAGAGAATCAAGATGTATTTCAGAGTTGTATGTCCATCGTTCCACAGATCTATCCTACACTACACTTACTCTAGTGGGATCATTAAGTTATAGTCACTAGTCAACAGCAACAACGGCAAGACGAAATGTGTGTGTGTGTGTGGTCGAGGGAGCAGTTGAGTTAGAAGATGCAGGTAGTAAAGAGAGCGGTGATGGACAGAGAATATTCTACAGACTGATGAAGCAGATATGTAATGAAGACAGAATATTTGAAGTTGGCGGGGTAAAAGAGGCCAACTTGGAGGTTTTACGAGGTAGTGAGGGAGATCCTTGTAGCCATAAGAGACTCAATAATGGGTCATTACTCGCGATATCATATTTCATCTCCACAATTACTGGTGGTCTCTACGCCCCTCGCTCAATGATTCATCGGCCGTTCTTGAAGGCTCTTACCATCTCTGTGTTTACGGTAAGTAAAAAAAAAAAAAGGAATTAGCCACGAAAGAAGTGTCAAGGGGACAAGAGGCTTTAATTTCCAGGGAATAAAACGGTCTTCATTTTGAGTCGTTTTATGTTATGATGATGTAATAATTTCGTCATATATCTTACGTTGAAAGTTACAAGGAATTATAAACAGTAATTTTTAGACGGGCGATGAGTGACGTAGTGCTGCCCCCCTGACTGTGTTGTGGGAAGAGAGACAAAACTAACCAACTCTCTCTCTCTCATCGACGCGTACATGTAGTTACAAGAACAAGTCAAGAATCGAAGATCAATAAAAAGAGAAACAAAAAACAAAGAAAACAACAACAACAGAAGAGTCGAGAGTTTGAATCATCTACAACAAACGGCACCAAACTTAACACTAAACTGCCTTACACATTTAACACGAGCAGAGTAAACAATTCTACAGCTCACGAGGCCTAGGTGAGTCTTAACGGGCGTGAGGAGGCCTATGTATGCCTCACCGGGCGTGATGGAGGCCTTGGTATCATGAGCCTTACCCGGGCATGTGGGAGTCATATATACCTTTCCCGTGATCCTCAAACGGGCAAGTGGAAGGCCTAAACGAGCCTTACTCAGGCGTGTGGACCTGGTGTGTGTGTGTGTGAGCTAAAGACTAGTATCAGGGGGCATTAGTGGTGGTGGTGAGACGCCAGCCACCTTCCCCTCTTAGCGTTGTAAGGCAGACCTGTGTTTTGACATATGGCATGACCCTCGTGACAGGCCAGAGAGGACCTTCTGTCAGGGCGCTCGAGGGCCCAAGATCGGGATAGGACCCAGACCTCCACCGGCTTCACTATCTGAAAAGCTGGCATGCCAAACACATCCTTAGAGTTGTATTAATTAGGAGCAAGACGGCGTTCCAAGAGGGTGCTCCTCCCTAAACCCTCGTCTCAAGTAACTTGGGAGAAAGTAAGTAATCTCTTTCAAGTGTTCTGTTGCTGTCTGTCTGTAAGTCTATACGCCGTTTCTTGTAAGTATTGGAACGCGGCTTAAAGACCTTATCGTCACGAGAGATAAGGATGAATATTCTTCAACGTGATTCAATATATAATGTGTTGTCTATTCTATCTTCCTATTAACTACTAATATTACTTTTAAAATAACAAAACTATATTACTTTTACGTAATAAATAACTCCTATGTTACTTTTATATAAGGTTGGATATGATAAATAATAATGATTTGTTTATATAACTCGATTCAAAACAGTCAACAACAAGAGCGCTTAAAGAACAATGAATGGACCCTGGTAAATTAAATACAGCCTATGTTTAATCCTAGTATGGTTATGATTCTATTATATATCATTTAGTATCAGATTATATATATAAGTTTAAAAAGCGTTAGGTGTTTGTTGAGTCGTATATTTAACGAAGAAAATTTGAACACGGGAATGATGGAATGAGTGGTTAACGTAAAACATTTTTTTTTTCAATGCAAACGTAAATATCCTTCTTATATGCGTTTATAAACTTTATAAATGTTATATATTTAATTTAGTTTATATATGAGTGTTTAAAATGGTGAAATATTTACTTTATAATGGTGAAATAAGAGGTTTAGTGGATATTAGAATGACCAAAACAATGCTAGTTTCCCGCCTCAGACACACTGTTGCCATATCTCGTCCTCGGCTGCCTGGTCAATTTTCTAGTCGCAAATTAAAAAAAAAATACGATAGTTACGCCAGACTCTACACCAGGTTAGTTGTACTACTGATTACTGTATTTTGTTTATATTTTTCTGTTTTGTAATGGTGTTTTTAGTTTATTGTTGAGACATAATGTTGCTTCGCCTCCGTTCGTAAATTAAAAATATCAACGGGATCACGTTTATGTAAAGTATTTTATTTATTTTATTATTATTATTTTGTAGATTATTATATTTTATTATTTTAATATTAATATACACAGACTTCCATAAATAATAATAGTATTGATTTGACGTCCATTGAGTGAATTTATTTTAGTTTCATGTTCGTATAAATATATAATTAAAGCTTTTTCTCTCCTGATATTTACATATATGTAGCTTTTTCAAGTTGAATTTAACGATTAATATTATAAGTCGAAGTAGTTTTCTTTTTACATTTGAATAAACAGAATTATGATAGTCGTTTGTGGTAGGTTTAGGGATGTGTATGGGTGGTATGGTAACACTGGCTGGGAGGAGGATCCATTAATTATTCTTGAGACATTAGTGCCGACCCGCCATGAGTGTTACTAGGAAACTTTGTGGTCCTCGAGCCTTCCCTACCGAGTACAAGTCCTCCTCGAGGCTTCCATCGTGTTCCTGGAGGATTAGAAGATAATATTCAAGGTAAATAATATATGATATTTTGTTGAGGAAAGAGTTTATTGATATAACGTAAAATGATTGGTGACGGAGGACGGCTCCCCACCCCCCCAGCAGAAGGCGGTGAAGGTGAAGTTTAACTTAGGATTTAATTGATGATATTATTTAAATTCTTTTTTTTTAGTGAGTGTTTATATTTTAAACCGGTGATGGGAGGTAAGATGGATCACATGAAGACGAGTCACCCACAGCGTAATGTTACCGATAGCTTCAGCACCTTAACGCTACCTGATACCTGTGTGGGGGGGGGGGGGTTAATTTAGCGTTTGATTTGATTTAATTCACGTCAGTTTAGGTTACTTTAGTTAGGCGGTATGTTAAGAACATAGAAAATAAGGAGTCTGTAATAGGCCTCCTTTTGGAACTTTCCAGCATTCCATCACTTACTACAAAGTTTGCTAAGCTTGTTCCACTCGTCCATCACCCTATTTGTGAACCAGTTCCTTCCTATTTCCCTCCTAAACCTATCCAACTTAAATCCGTTGCTAGGAGTTCTATCCTGCTCGGATATAAGAACTTTATCTATATTTCCTTTGTTGATTCCTTTCACCCACTTAAATACTTCTATCATATCTCCCCACACTCTTCGTCTTTCTAGGGAATGCAAGTTAAGTTTCTTTAACCTATCCTGATATGGAAGGTTTCTAAGTCCCGGAATCATTTTCGTCATTCTTCGCTGCACCGACTCCAGTGAATTGATATACATTCTATAATAAGGGCACCAGAACTGAACCGCATATCGAGGTGTGGCCTGACTAGCGCAAGATATAGTTGCAATATGATCTCTGCACTCTGATTACTTACACTTCTAGATATAAAACCTAATACTTTTTGCCTTATTTCGAACATTAACGCACTGTTTGTCGTAGGTCCGGACTTACAAGTACCCCTAAGTCTCTTTCACAAGTCGACTTCTCTAGGTTGATGTTGTTAAGGCTGTATACATACAGTATTTGTTCTTCCAATATTAAGTACACTGCACTTCAGGTGAAATGAACTCGGGTATGTAATCATTGGGTGAGCAATTTCTCTTGCTAATCTATTACTGTAAATTCTGTATCGTAACTAAAAGTGTTTATATATAATTTTTTTTAACGCGAATGGTTCCGTGTATCGAGCTAACCAACCCTGACCTAGAATTGCCCAGTGTTCCGTTCCGCACCTGTCCAGTTCAGAAAGTTCAGGTGTGGAGGCTTGTCTAACTTCTTACCTCTACACTCGCACCACCCGCCTCTAGCAGGGGTTTTCAAACTATGGGTCCCGACCCTTCAGTGGGTCGCGAAATAAATAAATTGGGTCGCAAAATAAAAATGGGTCGCGAAAATAAATAAGAAAAAAAATAAAATGGATCGCGAAAATAAATAAGAAAATAAAAATAAATGCACCATAATTTAGGCTTGGTTATCGTAATGTACACTCCACAGTCTAGGAAGCGACTGCAAGGAGAGCAGTGTTTGTCTTTGATTTACTCATTTCATATCATTACACTTAGGTTTAATGGGTCGCAATTCAAATTGTTGTTCTGGCTGTGGGTCGCAGTAAAAAAAGTTTTAAAAACACTGAGCTAGACGGTACACCCAGGAGTAGGTGTGTGTGTGTGTGTGTGTGTGTTTGACAGGAAGGAAGAGGAAGATAGCAAAGTCTGGTCTTAAGAATATATATTTTTGCTGCTATATTAGTGACGGAAATGAGGTGGTGTGTAGAGTACAGCCGTATTGGTGTTCAAGTCCTCGTACTCAAGGCGGTTATGTCATCGTATTCAAGGTGTGCAAACTCATCGTATTCAAAGGTTAAATCATAGTACTCAAGAGGTTAAATCATACTAATGGGATTATAATAGTGCTCAAGAGTTATTGTGGAAGTTTAGGTTATTTGGTGTTATTGTTATTATTTGATATTATTATTTGGTGTTACCGCCACAGTAAGATAAACATGAGACAGAGAGAGAGGTTGAGATGTTACTGCTACAGGAAGATAAACATGAGAGAGAGAGAGAGGGGGGGGGGGGGGGGGGGGGGGCAGTGCTGACATTGACAACTTGTTTGTTGGTCGTCTAATATAAAACAGATGCTCACGCCTAGGGCTGCGATTGGATGATGATTGCTCACTAGTCTACCAATTCTTGCAGGAGAAACAACACGCTGGTCGAACCCAAGACCCTAAAACGTAAATATAAACTCAAAATAACTTTAATAAGTATATTTATGTACTGTAATTTGATCATGTTATACAACTTGTCTCCTGATGTATCACCCAAAAAAGTCCTGTCGCGAACCACGATTCAGACTCGTGAACCCGAAGCAGTAGACACTGATACATTATTTTGTCCATAAATGCTTCGGATTCAAGAGTCTGAATCTCGGGGTTCATGGTTCGCGACAGGACTTCTTTGGGTGACTGTACAATCGTTAGTACATAAGAGGTAGTGTACTTTACTCTTTGTTCAGTTTGTTTATATCATGGTGTAATATTTCAATTATGTAGACAGTGTTTACATGTAGACTTTTTTAATCGTACACCTGGCAGCAAAACACTCACTCGTTACCACAATAATCGTACACCTGGCAACAAAACACTCACTCGTTACCATAGTGGTTGTACGTCTTGCAACAGCCGTAACATCATCATCTGGCAATGTGGTGTAATACGCAACGCTTCATTTCTTGTGACACCGGATGTGACTTGAGAAAACTTCACAAGTCTGTCAGGTAGATGTATTACAGGTAGATAATTACAGGTAGATGAAACAGGTAGAGGCCAAATGGGGTCATTCTACAGGTAATAATTATGAGTAACAATTAAATATCACGGAGACATTAATTAAAGGTACTAATTACAGGTAAAATAATTCATGTGTCCACCCTAATGCTACCTGGTGAGTTAGGGAGGTTAATCTCCAGGTGAAATAAGCTGGGGGGGCCTAATCTTCGGGTGAGAATCAAAACAAACTCACAAGCCAAGTACCAAGCTTAGTCTTGTTCGTGAGAGGATGTGACCTGACCTGACCCTGTGTGAGAGGATGTGACCTGGGGTTAAACTGGGATTCCTCCTTCAAATTGTGATCACTGTCTTACTGAATTACGTGAATGAGATGAAGATTATTGACCTCTTGTTTACGAAGGGGGAGTAGTCATAAGTCTCACGGCCACAGTAGGGTGATTAAAACTCCCCCCTAGAAGGAACGACTCCTACCTACGGGGGAAGGGGGAGAAGTGTCTTAAAAATACCACTGTCATAATACCCTGACTGGGGTGTGACCTGACCTGACTTGACATATCATTAGGGACACTTTGAACCAACTAATGTGCCTACCAAACATAATTACACAATATTGACCTAAGTTTTTGTCACCTTTCCTCCCCCCCCCCCACTCCCCCCTTTTTGACTAACGTACATCCTGACCTTGGTAGGACGAGTCTAAAAAGGTCAGTGACGCAACAACCAGGATATGGAGAAGGGAAACCCCGGAGTGGTAACTAAGACGAGTCATACTCGTGTTTCGTCCCGCCAGAGGAATATTCTGTACATTGAAGTACATTCAAATCGCACGCCATTCAACTCGCGCGCGGCACCGAACACGGGACACCGCCGCTCCCCCAACCTCTTACACACACACACACACACACACGTATAGCTCTCCCTCACTCAGTCAGTCTCGCTGTAACCACACTTGTGTTGACATCAGCATTGTAGTTGTAAAAATATTACATTT